>JAQZBX010000523.1:0-81428 GCA_029593785.1 Cabassous unicinctus | reverse complement strand
TTCAACAAAATATATCTGATTTGCTTAACATAGAAGAGAAGAAATGGCCACTTAAGTATAATGAATTATACCAATAATTTTTTGTACATGTGAATTTAAACTTCCAATTGATTTTGAAGAATACTATGTGAAGATTAGGAATCCTAATTTAGGTACTAAGTGTCATAGAATGGCCACAAATGCAATAGAAAAATCAATCTGTATGAAATTTCAGTTTTGCTTTAAAAAAAAACAAAAAACAACGAAATAGAGTGAAACAATTCAACTCCAACATACTTTATTTGCCCCCTCCCACCATAATCACTGTCACTTCCTTTTAATACTACCAGAAGTCATTTTAAAATTCACTTTTAAAGCAAGGACCATCTTACAGTAGGTTGGATGTTTCCAGAAATAACACATGAGTAGTGGCTATTTTGCCCAGCAGGCTCCTTTATCAATCTAAAGATGGAAAGAAAGTTGACAGCCTTTGCATCTGGAATGCAATTAGCTTATAGAAGTAGGGTCACAATGAAAGCAAAATTTAAATTATTACAGGCATGTGACTGTTCACGCACTCTTATTAGAATAAAACAGTGAATTCCACTGTGTACATTCAAAGGTTTATGGAATGCATTTTCTAATATTTTCTCCCCAGAAAAGGGAGAGTATGATTAGCAAGCTAGAGCACTAAACTCTCCCTGAATGGAGAGTTCCCATATTGTCTCAATGGGATCAAAGAAAGGTGAAAGGCTCAAAACTATAAATCGTGCAACCAGTTTCTGCTGTCATGTTTCAATTGAATCATATACAGAAGTTATACATTGTTCTTAGCGATAATACTAATGATATTCCTGTCAATCAAAGTACCCAATTGAATTGGAAGCTCTTTGTTGGTCCTGCGATCAGGGATGAATTGCAGGTGAAGAATTACTGATAGCCGAATGCAGAGAGTATATCTTCAGATACCATGGCCTGAGGTCATGAAGTTGAGAGAAGCAAAATAAGTGCAGTTCTCATGCAGCAATAGTGGATTTGTAAGAATTTGAAACAGAACTCTCCTTCCAGCTACCGCTTTCATGCCAGAGAAATAAAATACATGTGCAAAATTTAAAGCTTTGTGAGTCTAACCTTTTCTGACCCCTTTTACATTCAGTTAATAATAATAATAACTATGATAATAATGCTTATGCCCAGGGCTAGTATAAGGGTTAATTAGTTAATATTTATAAAGCTTTCTGAAAATGAAAAGTACTATTTAAGCACTAAGTATATTCGTTTCTTCTCTCCTTTCACCCTTACTTTCATTTCCATTTTTTTTTTTTTAATTGCAAATCAATTTATTTTTCCTCCTATCTGGCTAATGTTTTCACTGATTATAATTTCTACTTCTTTTTCTCTTCTTGCCCTTGACTCCACATTGATCCTTATCACTCTCATCCTTCAAACCCCTTCAGTGCTTTAGTCAACTCTTTCTTAGTTTTGCATCTTCTCTCTAGTCTTCATCGTCTTCTCACACTCTTTTACCTGTATATTTATCTCTATCATTTTCTTCACATTTCTTTTAACATCAGTAAAAGATTGGAATGGATATAGCTTTCAATTTAAATGTATTTCTCTTGTTATGGGTTATTGAGACCAGGAAGTAGTTGCCCCCAATCCTTTCCTACTAGGTGGCAAACTCCTTGAAGTCAGCCTATGATCATCTTGAACAGTTTACTCCTGGTACTCTGTATAATATATCGTTTTTTAAGGAATCCTCCCACTCCTTAGCATTGTTCCTTTGACCTATGAGCTTTCAAAATCACAGGGCACAAGTATTATATCACATCCTAACTGCTCTCACATAAATACTT
This sequence comes from Cabassous unicinctus, assembly GCA_029593785.1. Taxonomy (NCBI): domain Eukaryota; kingdom Metazoa; phylum Chordata; class Mammalia; order Cingulata; family Chlamyphoridae; genus Cabassous; species Cabassous unicinctus. The sequence goes on along the minus strand of JAQZBX010000523.1, from coordinate 79,593 downwards.
CACATTGTATGTGCAACTTCTAAAGACTTATTTGCCAACAATAAAAAGACTGGAATTTATCAATTTATCCACCTCTTTCTAAAAGTAAAAGTGTAGAATAATATAGCTATCCCCTTAGGCCCACACAAAGAATTCAGTTGTAGTTATAAGAATTAAGCAATTTTTATAGCCTATATATTAATGATAGGTTTCTAGATATACTATTGTTTAACTAGGCAAGTTACTTGGATTTTAGAAAGACAATGCCACATATGAAGGCCTGTTAGGTTTAAGCTCATGACTCAACTAGTTGCTTCCAAATTATTCTCATTCATCACAGTCTCCTCTCTCTAGTTATGCACACTGTCACCTGAATAATCTAAATAAATGACTTAAACATCCTTGCTCAAATTCCGTTAGGCCCTTCCCATTGCTTATGAAAATCAAAGCTTACCAGTCAAGACCAAAGTCATTCCCAGCTAACATTTTCAAACTAAATCAAATATTCCATAAACACATACTATATGTTATATTAGGCGTAGCTGGGCTACATTTTTCCATGCATATCTGCCTCATGTAGAACATAAGAAGCACAAGCCAATGAATCTAAAATTAAAACACCAATAAAACCTGGCATGGACCTTCTATTCAACTATGCATCCTGTCAAACTCATGGTGCTTACCAACCAGTTGTTCGCTGATCCTACAATATCTGTGCTTTCCTGTCTCTGTGCAATTTCATTCATCTAGTATGACCGTGCCACTTCTATCAAAATTTTGTAAAAGCTTTCCTGGAAACTTTGAATCAATCTCTCCCTCCTCCTATGATAATGTTGCCCTGTACATTTTCCTTTGATGATTAATAAGCACAGCCTTGTTAAGTTTACTCAATAGATATGCATTAAACTCCTACCACGTGCAAGGAATTTTGCTAGGTTTTGTAAGAGCTGTGGAAATGTATGAAACAGTTGCTACCATTAATGATATTTATCTACTAGGGATCAATTATAATACGACTAAGAAGGTGATAAGTGACAATGAAGGTCACCACCTAAAAATTATAGGAGTACAGTTGAAGGAAACATTTTCAGCAGGCATGGTCCAAGTGAGTAAGGTTAGAACTGGATGGGATACTGATGGTTGAAGAAGGGTAAAAGACTTTTTTTAAGCAGGTGTATTATTACTTTTACTTTGTGACAAATTTTCTCAAATTTATCAGCTTAAAAGCAACAAACATTTATTATCTCACCATTTCCAGGTAACAGAAATCTGGATGTAACTCAAGTTCTCTCATGAGGCTGCTGTCAAGTTGTTAACTGGGGTGGCAGTCTCATCTGAAGGCTCGACTTGGGGGTGGGTATCTAACCTCCAAAATCCCTCACATGGTTGTTGGCTGGCCTCAGCCCCACATCATGTGGGTTTTCCCAAAGGGCCACCTTATGACATGGAAGCCGACTTCCCCCAAGGTGAGGGATCCAAGAGAGTGAGAGAGCAAGTGCACCCAAGGCAGAAGCACAGTCTTTATGACCTAATCTCTGAATCAACATCTCACCCCTCCTGCCATATTCTATTCATTAGAATCAAGTCCCTAAACCCAGCCATACTCAAGGCTACAGGATTGCATAAGGGTATGAATACTAGAAGGCAGGGATAATTTGAGGTCATCTTAGGGACTAACATCCACAGCAGGGATAATACACTGAAAGGGAAGAGGGGAAATGCTTAATGGATGTGGGAAATGGTGAGCTGCTTAAGGTGGCTAGACATGGCATCAGAACATGGAGAACTCTGAAATTGCTGAAGAATCTGATTTTATGGAGCTACTGGAGAACTGTTGAAAATATTTTCAAAGGAGAACACCACAATCAGAGTGATATTTTAGAAAAATTTAGCCAGTTTTATTAAGAAGCCTGAATTTAAGGTGGGAGTTAAGATGCTCATAATAAGCCAAATATTAGATCCATTTGAAATGAAAATTAATTTAAACATTTTATTATATAACTTTTATGTGTGTTATTCATCTTCACTATCCATTGAGAATAGGTTTTAAAATAATGATTTGATATACCTTTGTTTCCCCATGGTGACTAATGCAATGCACTTAAGTAAGTGATAAATAAATCATAGTTAAAAAAAAAAAAAAAAGCAGAAAGAGGATCAGGAGAAGGTAGTATTCCAGAAGGGAGAAAAGGTTAAAGAAACATGTGGTTGACTTTCTCAAAATGACACAACATATTTGAGTTGGAAGTGAAAAGAGAACTAGGTATAGAAAGTAGGGGGTCATTCCAAAAGCAGTATCAGTGGGGAGATAATGTAGAGATCTCCTACAGTGAACAAATGCAGCACAGAGAAGCAGAAGCAACCAGGACAGATTTTGTTTTCAGGAAGTTTGGTGATGCTAAGAAAAAGGAAAGTATGGTAGGGTAGCTTGAAACTGGATCAAGTAAATAGAGACTTCAGCATAATTTCTGGTGGAAAGAAAGGAGTTAAGAGGAAAGGGAAAGAATTTAAACACGTGTGAGAAAAGGAAGCCTTTATGGTAAATCTCTGGACAGAAAGGGATGTTTTTTTCTTAATGTACAGATGGTGGCATTAATCTTGGAATGACACAGGAACAACTCTTCCTCAAAAAGACAGGAGTAAAAATGTGGAGAATATGTGAGAAAATGCTCTTAATTTATCAAGCCTCATAATTTTAATTCTCTACTATCAAATGATCAAAATGATTATAAGGGTCATGACATATTTTGGTTTCTGGGTCACAAATAGAGAAAACCTAAGGATGTAATTAGGTATAGGCAAAGTAAACTAAACTGAATCCAAAATAGTCTCTGTTGTCTAATATTTTTGTTTCATTTCATATTCTGTAGTCTTGATAAGGCCTCATGGAAAATCTATTTCTATAAAATAAACAAAGGAGACGTATTTTGTGTTAATATTAGATCTGGCCACTTTAAAAAGAGTGTTCTTTTTTCCCTAGATCATCAAGAATTCTATTTAATGAATATCTGAGCTCCTAGAGTATGAAATGAATCAAATTAGAAAATGTAGGAGAGACTAATACAAAAACAAAATTTCTTTCCTTTGAGGAGTTTGTGATAGAGTAAGGAGGGTAACAAGAGCACAATTTGCTCTAAGATATAGTAGATGGCATATGATGGTTACCAACAAATCAGCGGGAATTCAGAGGAGGAGGTAAAGATGGCATCCAGGGAAGGCAATCAGAAAGACCTTATGAAAGAGGTTACAATTTACATGGGATTGGCAGCTGGCAAGGACTTTGAAGAGAAAGAGCACTGCAGTTTGAAGCAATAGCATAAAGACATGAAGGTGGAAGATCATGGAAAATGTTCAGAGAAAAGCAAAAAGTCAAATGAGGCTCAAGAGTTGGGCATGAGGAGATGAAATGGAGACATGCCTAGAACATCTGGGGCTGTAAAACATAGTTTTTTAAATCAATGTCAATAAATTCATATGTATGGTTTTAAAAGTTCAATCTAACAATAATATGCTTTGGAGTCAGTAGAGGAAGATGCAGAGAATTCATTTGGAAGCCTATTGCAGTTATCCAGAAAAAAAGTAATGGGAAAATAAGTAAAAACAATTTTCAAATGGAAAGCAGAGGCAGGATGTATGGGGCATTCAAAGGTAAATTTGAAAGGATAAAGTAAATGATTGAATGTGAGGATGATGAGGGAGAGCCAATAATGGCTCCAAAAGTTTTCAGCTTTCTTGCCTATGCTGCCAAGAATTCTTAGAGTTTGAAAAATGGACAGCCTCCAAGACTAGCAGCTTAAGGGTAAGTACACAGTGGTTTGGAAGTCAACGCATACTTCAGAAAATTCCCTCTTTGAACCCAAAAACAAGGTAATGCCCAAAGTGGGTGGCACAAGCTGCAGCATTTAAAAATCTATAAAGAATATATTTTTAATTATTTTTATTTAACAGAAATATTTGGAATGTGTGCACTGTAAAAAGATTATAAGAAGCAAAAGGGAAAAAAATGCCCCAGCCTAGGATTCACAGAATGAGTCAGGATCACACTTCAGACATTGTAACTTGCAGAATTCCATAGTTAGGAAAGAAAACCACTGCATGGTAGGTGCTGATGGTTAAAGGTAGCCAGATTCTGTGAAGAAGAGCAGCAGCAGCTCTTGCCAGGACATTTGGTGGCATTCGTTCTTCAACAAAATATTCCTCGAGCCATCAGCCAATAACATTTCAGGATCCATCAACTTCCTGAGAAATGCCAACACGTCTTTAGCTTGTTCCTAATCAGGGCAGATCTGAGAGTACCACCAGGGAACTTGAAATTATAACAAGCACAAGTCAATAGGAGGTATATTCTTTATCTCCCTGGTAAAGGGTGCAGCAAATAGATGTTCTATCCTGTCATTCTGCACCTTGAAGTACAAAGACTCCTCTCAAATGAGATGGTAAGTACTTTCTTTTTTTACTCTATTTTCTTCTTTTCCTTAAATCTGCAAATCTACTACATAGACTCTACTGATATTAGATCACGTGCCTCTAAATTCAATAGTATATGAATTATGATAGTAAATTACTTTGAAAGTGCCCCGAAAGCAAAAAATGGCCAATTCCCACCCTACTCTCCCAAGAGAATAGGATGAGCAGTCATTATTTTTTTGTAAATTCAGAGAATACTGCCCCTCTGTTTAGAGACAGCGTGTATATAACTGTTTCTCTCTTTGAAATATTTTTTTAAAATTATGAAACCTCAGACATATGCAAGGACAGCTTGCTGGCTTGGTCAAGAACACTACTAAAGCTACATATTCACTAAGTCATAAACCTTGGATACTTTGGCTATGCATATATGACATATAACCCTTATTTTCCCCCTGTGGTTGCCCACTCAGAGACAATAGTCTTCTATGAAAGCACAGAACTTGCCTCACAGGTAATATTTCAGATGGACCTCTTTGCATCTACCTATACATCACGGTAACTGAGTAGAGTCTGGAAGGGGAGTCTAGCAATAATTGTCTCAAATAGACTTAATGTGGATGAAATAAGCAAGAAAATTCCCTCAGCCATTTGTTAGTATAATAGTACTATCTACATGTTTCTACAGTTTGGGGTTATGTTTTCTAAAAGCAAATGAACAATGGTCTGAGTTCTTTGGGTATTTGGTTCAATCTGTCTGTCAGACATTAATTAGTTCCATAGCAATTTCTCCCTCCTGTCTTGTGGAAAGCCAGCAAGAATGAAAAATAAGCCAGGATGACAAAGGGAACACTTGCCTCCATTCTGACCAGAAGAATCTGTCATTAAAAGAAGGTTCAACATTCAGACACAAAACTCATTTCTCTTTCTCTGGAAAACAGACAACTGTATTTATGAACACAGACATGTTACCAGTAGAAGTGAGAGGAAATGTTTATTTGGAACTTTTTCACTAATGTTTATAAAATAAATAGGTATAGATTCTTTGGGTTTGCTTGACTGTATCAGAGTAAAGGACACATTTCATATATGCCAAGGAATTCAGGGGAAAGGGACTTCCAAGCTTTGAGCACTATTCACATTTGCTAAAAATATAATCAGAAAAATATGAGAAAAAATAATGCGGTATTATTACTTCTAAAATGTCCCCATTTTGCTGAATTATATTGTCCTTACAAAATGTGGCTCTCATATTTTATGTTTTGTACATTTCTTGTATTTCTTTTTCTCAACTGGTGCATGTTGAGCTAATCAATGTCCTTAGTTGCAAGTAACAGAAGCCAGCTTTGACTAATTTAAAAAGAAAAGGAATGCACTGGGAGGATACATGATGGCTCATAGAATTTATGGACCAACTGGAAAATCAGAAGGCAAAGTACATAGGAACTCTGGGTAGAGGGGGTAGGTAGGAAGCAGAGACCACCACCATGCCCCACCACATGGGTAACCTGAATTTTACTCCATGCCAGCATCATGGTCAGTTCTTCAATGGGCCCAGCATGTTTGACCATCACCCAGATGCGAAATTGTAAACCAGAGGATCTAACTGGTGGTGCTTCAGACATTTGTCCATACCTCCACTTACTGAGAGTGGAAGACATTGAATTTTAGAGTATCTTCAGTGGAAATTGTGATGCCATCTCCCAAGGCTCACAGAAATGGATCATTTATCCCATATAATTTGGAGCTTTACATATCAGTCAAACAAAAATAAGAGAGAATGTCAACTATGTGTGCTACAAGAAGAATTATACTCCCCATATACATATCATATCTCTATTTATTAAGCATATTTAATTTTAAAAATTTTGAGAATGAGGTAGAGAGAAATAGAGTGAAATTTTTCCTTCTGGAAGCATCATTATCAAATAAGATGTAGACTGATTGATATTTCTATCCTATCCTGGAAGGAGAAATTAACCCCTCATCTTTTTAAATTCCCTCCATCCTTTTTAGCTTTCCCTATTAAAAACATAACTATATTGATTAATGAAAGCCATTTCAATACTAACACTAATGCCACCTTTATGGAAAGCATTGTTCTAAGTGTTTTATATGTATTAACTCATTTACTTGTATTGATTCACTTTATTGAGTGGAGTTTCTAAAAATTTCCAAAATTGCTTTTGAGAATATAGGTTATTTAAAACTTCAGGGAAAGTTACCAGCAACACTAAAATGTTGGAAAAATTTTAGAACTACTCAAAATACTCATGTCAAACTGATTCTTAAAAATATACATCATTTTCTGGAAATCTAAAGAAAGGGAGATTTTATTTTAAGAAACATGTTTGCTACCCAAACTTAAACATGATTATAATGCAAACAATATTACAATTAAAATATTAAAATATTAAAATTAAAGTTTCATTAAAATACAAATTAATTTTTTTTGGTAAACAAAGCATCCTTAGTAAAAATACAAATAACTGGAAAAAAATCACCCAAGTTGGAAATGCTTAGAGTAAGATGATTCAGTAGGCTGAAATTATGGGCATATTTTTAAATCACCTTCATTATGTCAAATAATTATGAACCTTGAATTGTAGTCCATGCAGTCTACCATGAAAATCATCCAAATCACATATAGTCCCATGGCATAGGACACTGTTTGCCTACACAATATCCATGATCTCCTTGTTTACCAAGAGAACTCAGCAATGTGCCCAGCTAAAAAACATTCCCAGACCAATTAGGAAATATAAGCAGCAATTATGGGGTGCTGCTCTAGGAAACCTCTTTACAGAAGGTTAGCTCTTTTTGTTCCATCCCCAGTCCTCCTTTTTGCCCCTCCCAACCCTTCCTCATACTCCCTGCCTGGAATGCAGATGTAATGACTGGGCCTCTAATAGTCAATGTTAGGCTATAAGGTGACACTGAAGATGGATGCCATGTGCTAAAGATGGCAGAACAGAAAAAGAGAGGAGTCTGGTTACCTGAAGACAGAATAGACACTATACCAACCCTAGACTGTCACCTCTGTTCTTTTATGTAAATTCTATCTTGTTTGTGCCAATGGAATTTGGAGTTTTTGTTACAAAGCTGAGCATAATCCTAACTGATACAAACCTCCTCCTTCTCTGAGCATAAAAATACAGATGAGTATATCATGTACAATATATATGAAGAGTTCCAGTAATGGTGCCTTGATTTTTAAAAAATAATCTAAAGCTTGGCTAGAAGTTGCCATTGAAAATGTTTTCCATTATAATACCTTCTTTAGAAACTATAATAACCTGAAATTATTCCTATTTTACAGATGAAAACAGTTTCAGATGTTACCTGACTTGCTCTGGATTTTGAAGCAAGTAAGTAGTACATCTCGATGTGGACTAGTTCTTTAAACTCAGATTCCATCTCTTCCATATCATACTGCTTTATTTAGGAGCCTTTTTGTCTAGATAATATTATATTTCTTAAAATATGCAGACAGGTTTTCATCCTGTAACATGTAAATGCCTTTTATTATGCATTGTATTAACAACTTCAATCCAATGACAAAACATTGTATTTATAACTCAGTGGCCCTGGGCCAGTGAGAAGCACAACAGTGTATTAGTCAGGGTTCTCTAGGGAAACAGAAGCAACAGAAGTTATCTGTAAATAGTATGAGATTTTATAAAATTCTCTCATGTGACTGTCGGGATGCACAAGTCCAGATTCCCCAGGCAAGCTGCAAACCAGGGGCTCTGATGAAGGTCCGATGAAGGTCCTTGATGAGTTCCCAGGAGACGTTGGCTGTCCAAAGATGAGCTAGGAAGTTCTCTCTGAATGCTGAAATCACTTCCCCTTTTAAGGTTTTCAACTGATTGGATAAAATGTTACTCATTACTGACAGCAATCTCCCTGGTTGATTGCAGATGTAATCAGACATCTATTCAGTAAACTTACTGATGACTAAAGTTCATAAATGTCCTTTTATTACAATTAGCCCAATGATTGCTTGACCAAACAACTGGGCACAATTACCTGGCCAAGTTGACACATTAGCCTAGCCATCATAGACAGTTTGAAGGTGATTTACAGGATGCCCCCAAAGCTTTTGCTAAATCTGTTTTAGAAGAGCTCAGGAACAGTTCTCTGACTTTGGGAGCCAAAATAAGGCCAGCCAAAGAGATACAACATAAGTGGAAATAATTATTAAATGAGAGAGGAAAGGCAAGTCTTACAGGTCTGTGACTTTTTGGGAATGTAGGTACAACTATTTGGAGAACAAAAAGGAAAAGAGTTTGCCTGGATATTAAAAAACAGTGAGATTTTAGTATACATTATTTATATAAGTAATCACATATTTTAAGCTACCTCTTTTTGCTTTCATTTTTATGTTCACAAACTACTGCAAACACTCTGAAGCATGAACTCTATGGTTTTGCAAAAGAGTCAATTGGCCATGCTTTCATCTATCCATTGGTAGTAGGCAAATGGTCTCCTGTCAGAATTACATAAAAGGAAGATAAACAATTGGTCCCAAACTCACACTATGAAGCCAAAAGTGGCAATGGTGACTGAAATAGCTTAATCAATTCTTTTCCTAAGAAAAAATAATTTTAGGGTTAAATAATCACATAAAACAAAGAGTAAAGCATACCCATCATAATAATGTGTTTAAGTGAATCTCAAGAGAAATACAAAGAATTCAGTATAGAAAACCAAGAGGTTGGACTTTGATGTCAAAAAGAGGTGGGGTAAAGTACGGAGTTGGCCACCAACTGGCTGGGTAGTCTTGGGCAAATCATGGAAACAGACTAAGACTTAGCTTCCTCAATTGTCAAATGAGAATGAATGAGAATGCCTCAAAAATTCTTTCTTTGTGGGGAAGTGGATGTGGCTCAATTGATAGGGCTCCCGTTTACCATATGGGAGGCCCCGGGTTCGCTTCCCAGGGCCTCCTGGTGAAGGCAAGCCAGCCCACGTGGCGCGGTGAGCTGACACAGCAAGACCTCACAACGAGGGGAGACAAGCAGACACAGAAAAATGCACAGCAAATGGACACAGCAAGCACAAGCAGCAAGGAGGGCATAAATAAATAAATAAATAATTCTTTAAAAAAAAAAAATTATTTGTGAGGAATCAACGAGATAATGCTGCTGCACAGTACCTAGTAAGCAGGGTAAGTACTCAAAATATGTGTCATCACCATTATTTTCCACTGAGACCATCTGTGGCAGTTTGATATAGTTATGAATTCCAAAAATAGATATTGGATCATGCTTGTAAATTGGTCTGTTCCTCTGCATGATTAAATTATGATTAGGGCTTTGATTAGGCCATATCAGTAGTACGCAGAGTTCCCGCCCCTTGGTGGGCAGGGACTCAGAGATAAAACTACATGGCAGAGCAGAGAATTGAAGTTTTAAGTTGGAATTCTGATGCGGAGTCTTGAGCTGGAGCCACGGGAAGTAAGCATTCAGAGGAGCTGGTCGTAAGGAAGGAGAGAAGCCCCGGGAAAAGAGACGCCGTTCGCCTGACAGTTCACAGCTGGCCTTGTGGAGAGAGGCAAAGCCTAGAGAGCCTCATAGTCTACAGCTGACCTTGTGGAGGAAACAGAGGAGCTGAGCCCAGAGAGAAACGGAGCCCTGGGAAGAGAGGGACCCAAGAAGCCTGAACCCTGGCAAACATCGGCAGCTATCTTGCTCCAACACATAGCAACAGACTTTGGTGAAGGAAGAAACTTATGCTTAATGGCCTGGTAACTGTAAGCTTCTACCCCAATTAAATACCCTTTATAAAAACCAGACAATTATTGGTATTTTGCATCAGCACCTCTTTGGCTAACTAATACAAATCATTAGAATTTTCTTGTCCAGTGTCTCGAATTTGTCTCATATACCTCTAAGATCAATAAGGATAAGTTTTACTCAAAGGTATAACCCAATATCATTGTTATTATCAAATTCATTGCTGTAGTATATGTATGAATCCACATAGAATCAGGTGCAAAACTCCTTGATCAAAAGCAACATGATTTTCCCTGAAATTTGGCCCTTTGGAGCAAATGATGTGCCAAAAATTGACTATATTCTTCTTCCTCTGAAATGTACTTTGTGGGCCAAGATGGAGTTTCTTTCCTGAAGTCTAACTTGTTGAACCATCACCTATTATACAATAAATAACTGTAAGTATAAAGAAGAATATCAAATTCTAAATTCAAAGGAAAGATATTTCATCTTCTATTTTGAATTCAATAGGGCAGGAAATTACCAGGTTTGAGTAAGGTAAACACAGTAATTATTCTCCCATCCTTTGGCCCATTTCACCAAGTTTCAGTACTGTGTATGCACTGAAGACAGGACACACATAAGGGTGGAGAACAGCATAGGAAGTGCCTTTTGACTGACCGTTTGATTTTTATTAAAGTTCTGGTGTTAATTCTTGGAGTTATCTAGACTCTTCAATTTCTAATTGAGAAATTATATATCCTGCCAAACTACAGTGTCCAATACATAAGTTCTTTCCTTGGTCCTCTCTGGAGTTTACCATTGGAAGTACCCAGCTCTTGATGTCTGGCTACATGGTCCCTTTCCAAGGTAGACAGTGGGGCAGCTGCTTCCCAGAAACACCTCACCACTGAATGACTCCACGTTGCCTGATATGTGTCAGACAGTAGTTTTGAAGCTCCAGTATTTACATGAGAACTAAACTGAAAATAGAAAAATCATTAATTCAGAATACAGTATAAGGCAGTTTGGATAAAACAGAAATCTACCAATGAGGAGAAAGTTGACTTCAGAAATTTATATGGCACATAGGAGGCAAGAGGATATGTTTAGTTAAGAGAATAATTTCTATTCAAGGCATTCCAAAGAATAGATGGGCTAATTACAAATATTTTAAATCTATTAAAATCCTTTTAAGAACTTTAAAATGATATGAATAATCTAGATTAATGCTATCTTGTATTCTCAAAAATACTAAAACTTCATGCCTTCTAAAACATTATATAATGAAGACTATTCTTCCCAAAGTTAGTCTAAATTGATAAGGTTTTACATTTAAAAATAAGCAAGCAAAAATACCTTTTACAATAATTTATAAAATATTAAATTCCACATATTTGGAAATATTTATTGTTATTTGAAACAAATGTAAATATACACACATACACTCAAGTACACATATAAGTATATAAGTAGACATATATATACATATACACACACAAATATAAACTGCTAACATAAATCAGGGTCACAGAATCTCGAGAAATGGAATGCAAATATCAGAGAATATTTTACCGGCAAAAACAAGCAGACAAAAGATTCAACTAGTATAAACATATGTTGTAGCCAACAAAAATCTATAAAATTTTTGGCAGGCACCTGCAAACCATGTGTGAGGAAGGTAAGTATGCCCATCTTTTTATAAAAAAGAGAGAGAGGAACCAAATGCCCAATCCAGAAACAAAGTCCTGGAATCCAGAACTAGATTTGAGAAGAAGGAAAGGATCACAAATCCCAGAAACCCCTTTATATATATTTTGATATTTTCCTTTTGTGTATGGTATTGATGAGTACGTCCTACGCTCATTGAGAAACCAGGCCTCGGTAATTGTCAGGGATCTTCATTCTGAGTGCAGACTCTACTGGAAATTAATTGCTTCGGTGCAATCTGAACCACATCATAAATGTCATGTAGAAGTTGCAGGGAGTGAGGAGGCAGTGACAGCTCAATCCGCACTGCTTCATTTAAAGGTGGGTAAAACACACTGCGACAGAAGTGCTCTTCATCAATAATTTAGTCCGCAGTGTAAAGCCAACCCGTGCCAAAGATGCCAGGGGAGCCGCTGCCTCCCTGGTTTTAATGACACCAGCAGGGAGGGGTTGAGGGGCCAGCTCAAATCAACATTCACTGCACATCTGGGCATGTCGGCAGATGAAGATATCAAGGACTGAGCTGACAGGACAAAGGGTTGAAAAAAGAAGTGCAACCTAGAAAACCTTTACTTTGAATTCTTTGTATAAATTCAAGGGAGATGACAGTTCCTAAGGTCATCCTATATAATAAAACTTCAGCGATCTACCTAGAGAATTTTAACCCTTTCCGCCATGTAATCAAAGAAGATGAAAGTTCAGTTTCTAACATTCGCTTTATGACTCTCAAGTATTCATTTGTTCTCCCAATAAGACTTCTGTAATAAGAATGTGCCTGATTTCATTTCAAGAGCCTTAGTTATAGTGCCTCAGAAGTCCCTCTGCATTTGGGGGTCAATCCAAGTTCCTCTTAACCTAGGGGAGTTTAATATCTTGACCATTTCACAATGTAGTTGCCAAAAAACCATAAAATTTATTTTGGGAGTTCCCATTGTAATAGAACTGAAATAATGTGAAGAGCACAATCACCCTTTCTTATTTCACCTTCTTTAAAAAATTTTTTAAAAAGAAGGGAGGTGTGTTTTCACTACCTTAAGAATGCTGTTTCTTGGATTCCAATACAGAAGTTTGGATAGGGTTTGAAAAACAAGGATATAAGAGTTATATGGGTGACAAATTTGTCCTGTTCTTCTGAGGACACCATGTATTCCCCCACTGCAGTATTGGAACCCCGGAGACCTAATTCAATTATCTCACCTCATGTTTTGTATATTTGAAGGACATCATGGCCTCACTAGAGGCTGATTGGATTTTACCATTAAGGAGATTCAGTCCTCACTGAAGGTAATTTACAGAGTTTCCATTTTCCCCTAAAGATTTTAACTATGCAAACTGAAATTAGTAGCATTATTAATACTAATCAGAGCTAAGAGTTTAAAATATTTAGCTACAGAAATTAAAATAAAAGACAATTGGTATATGTAATTTATAAAGGACAAACATGAGATAAGCATGAAATTACTTTCAAATTTAATATCTGATAATGTTTAATTCCTTTCAGGTGAGTAGTGTTCAAATGGCTATTACCCAAAACCTAGAATATGTGAGAAAGCAGTAGGTTCAAACTAATAATTTTTCACTTTTTAACAGTTGTTTTAAAAATAAGAACTCCAATGAGGCATGCAAATATTTGTTAAAATTATCCGTTTGACAATGCTTTAAACAATCTGTGAAGCCCTACTGAAGCCCTACTATATATCAAGTTCTATCTTTGTTCCTAGAATTAAAAAAAAAAAAAAAGAAAAAAGAAAATAGTAAGAATGCTTGCTTTTTAAGGACAATTGAGAAAGATTAGGAAATATGTGAGATTAATGGTAAGATATTTGGAGTTTCATTAAATGACAATGAATAAGAAATAGGCAAAGGCTACCTCTGAAATTATTTCAGTTTACAGAAAATAAAATTTGGGTGATAATTTTTCCACTCAAGATTTTAAGGTCCATAAAGGAAATATCATAAGCCAATTCATGCAGAAAACAGCCACAACTTACTAGTGGCAAGACAGACCTAGAGAGGGGATATTTCACTTAGGCTATGAACCAAATGTGAAAAAGGTGGGTGCTGCAAATTTCAAATTAGTGTCCACTTTACAAACTGAAGATTCCTGTGTATGAGTCCCCCTGAACTCCAGATGGAAGCGGATGTTATAATTATCTCTGGATTGTTGTAGTATTAAATGGGAATGGAAGATAATCATGCTAGAGTGTCAGATCCAAAGGATGGCTGCTTTTAAAAAGCCCATTAAACAATATTATTCAATTTAAATGGCAGCATTATCAGAAGGACTTTGATAATGTCGCTACCAATTGTGTTTCCTTGATTTGTAACTTTCTTTGAGGGCTTGGGGAACATGAACTGTATAAAGCACCTTTAAAGAAAGATCCTAATTTCTTTCTGACTTTGAATATTCTCTTTTTTACTGCAGAGCTGAAGGAAACCTGTAGCCATGATTAGAATGAATTTAGATTATGTGGAAGGCTTGCCCTACAATTATACGTGTCCAAGATTAAAACTCAGAGAATTCCAACAGTAAACGGTACAAGGCATAAGTGGTAGGTAATAGAATTTCCATTCATAATCATAGGAAAAAGAGAAGAATGAGTATAGCATTTTTGAGGAGCAGATAAAATATCTCAGGGGAACAGATTTCTAACAGAGTTCACTGCAGCCAATTCACAACCATTCTAACATAACCAGTTATTTTAACAAACCTTGGGAACTGTTTATATATACCATATAAATGCTTGCCTAAGATACATGACTACACATTATTGATGGTAGCAGATATGTTTTTAATTAAATCTTCTTTTGGCAAGAGCACAATGAAACATACCAATACCTCTTCCCAAATGCCACTAAGGGCACTTGTTTTAGTATATTTTGGAATATTATAACGGGTGAGTGACTCTTCACTGTCCTTTTCCTCTCCAGTCTACGGAGTTATTCATTAAACTGCAGCATACTCTATGCTTTCTTTGTTGGTATTTAAGTACATAATAATGAAAAAAAGGGCAGATCAATGGCTTTTCTTCTACTGATCCCCAAGCACAAAATTCACACCTTTTATATGACTAAAAAAATGTACTCAAAAAATTATAAATTGTATTCAGTTTTTATATCATATAATGTTTCCTTGAAATTAAAATTAATCCTAACTTTACATTGCCCACAAAAGCTCCTAAAGGGCCCTAAACCTAGGCTGACTATATATTAATTATCATACATTATAATAACAGAAGTTATTAGCTTGTAATTATTACTATCGGCAGGAACATGTGAGTGGTGGAACATTGGAAAGAGGAGTTATTCTGTTTAAGCCAATAATTTGATGATTCCATCTGAATGTTTCAAAAGGATAAATAAAGATTTTTGATTCAAACCTCTCCCAGTATGTATTATTTTTGTAGCCAGTAATTTGGACACTCTAAAATGAAAGCCAACTAAACAATAATAGAGGGAATTAAAACATCAATTTTAGGAATCAAATCTCTCTTCATTTAAGCCTCCACAAAGAGTTTCAAGACTTACCTAAGAGACAATTTGGCCAGCAGGCCTCTCAAGATGAGAGGCAATGCTAGGCTGGCTCACAGACCAGGCACCCATCACACACCAGTGGATTTGGTCATAAACTTAAATATCTCCCAAAGGAGGGAGTCACTAAGCTGGACGCTTATTCCTTGCCATCTTCCTCTGCACTCTGGAATAACAACAAATATTCTTGGCTAGAAGGGACTAGGGTAGGCAAGAGAATTTGTTCTTAGGAAGTAAAAGAAAGACGACATTAAAAGATGGTAAATGTCTAAATGCTCAGTTACCATGACCAGTTTGTGAGATCTGGGAGAAAAGAAGGTGCTTTGGAGATGGACAGAAAGGTCAGAGGAGGGCCTGAGTGGGGAAGGGGCGAAGGGTCCTTGAGAGGAGCCAGGGCAGCAATAGTCCCCAAAACGGCTTTTTTTTTTTTTTTTAAATTCAATTGGGTATTTACAATATGTTTCTTGAAAGAGTTTGAAGCCTAATATATAAAAAGCTGACTATTTATATATTTGATTCTTTAAAAGCAATTAGGAATACAAAGCAGATGGTCCAGCATTGTAGATTTCCCTTTTCATATTGCTTAAACACTAGAGATCAATAAGTCTAATATAAACAGATGATTTCCATAGCAGGGTTTATAATTAGCTGGCACTGAATGTGTCCAAACTCTAAAATAATTAGCAGAAGCATGTGGCACACCATTAAAACCTTGTGGCTTGTCTGCATTTACATTTATAATTATTAAAGTTAATTATGATGCTTGTGGTGTGGTTCCAAGCTCCTTTACAACTTAGATTAAATATTTTTTTTAATCCCATAACTTCCTTTCTAACCTTCCTCAAGCTTCTGGAAAACAGTGATCTCAGACCAAATTAGGAATATATAGTTGCAGTGTTTTTCTCCAAAGAATAAAATCTGACTTTATCATGAAAGATAGGTCTTCTTAAAGAGCTGGCAGTTTTTTTTTTCAACCTATAACAATATTTTGATATTGAAAATTAATTCATTCATAATGGTGGGGGCAGCCAGAATAATAATGCTTACAAGCCTTTGGAGTGAAGGCTGTCATTTTGAGAGCTAAATGAATGGCAAGTCAGTTCCGACATAGTCTCCACAGTTTCTCGTAATAATCCAGAATTTAAAATAGCATATTTACATAATGTTCTTGATTCAAGGTCTGAAAGTACTCTGCATTATTTTAGAGTGTGGATAACATTTCACAGGAGTGGCAGAAAGCAACCCGTCTTTATTTTTAAAGTTCATATCACCTAAAAAGGGCTTTCAGTAAATCTCTCCCTTATATTAAGAGCCCTGGATAAAACAAAAAGTATAACATAGCCCTTTCTGCTCAGCCACAATGAGAGCCTCGTTCTCACCACCAGTCATGCTGACCACATTTCTTTCATATTCGCATCAAGAAATATGGCGACACGTTTTTGTAAATCTTATGCTCAAGCGTTATCTGTTGTTCTCGCAATAACTGACCAGGGTCCTTACTATAAATCTCACTAAATCTGAAGATTTTTTTCCAATCTTGGTTAAGAGTATTTTGCAAACCTTTGTACTTTGAACTGTGTCCAATGAAGCAGGCCAAATTTAAAGACACGCTCCTTAGCATTTTAACAAATCAGTAAATCAGAAAAGGAATATTGAATACCTTTTTTTTCAGATCTGCTCAGATAGCCCAGTTACTATATCCAAGTAACCTATACTCAATAATTTAACAAATGTGCTTCATTTATAAAAGAACCAATTGACTTACATAGTTCAAAGTAATTTGTCAATCTCTTATTTTCGAGTACTTTCCGTTTTGTTAAAATTTCATACACAGCATCCTTCACAATTGTTTTCTGCTATTTTACATTTCAGATAATTTCTACTATATTTTTACATGGATTTAAATATAGTATGCTTGTCCACCTACAAATTGTAAAACACACCTCTATAAAATATCTACCTACCAGAGTGATTTTTTTCCCAGAGCATAGAAAGATTATTCTATAGAAATGACCACATTTTTCATCATATTGAAGAATCCTTTGTTCCATCATTTCTTCTATTCATTAGAGATAAAAAATTAAAATATATTTTATTCAAACTACAAAAATTAGAATGAGAGAAATTCATGCTAATTTCTTTGCTGATGAAATATGTAGAGATAAAGACACTGTAATTTTAATGTAGCAGATAAAAAGTAAATGATATATTATCAACAGACTGATTTTTAAATTACTTATAATTTTAATATCTATTATGTTAAAGTTCAATGAAATTTTATGGCCATTATTGTATAAGAGAGGAAGAGAAAATGAAGAAAAGAAGGAAAAAAGAATGAGATGGATCAAGGTGAGAAAAACCTCAAGACTGGGAAGGAAAAAGAAATGATGCAGAAAAAGGAGTACATAAAAGGGATCAAAGAGAAGATTAAGACTGTGGAATCTACATATTGGAAATATCTGTCTGCTGGAAAAGATCTCAGATGTTCCCCCTGTCTACCTCCACACCTGAACAATTCTCCAAGATTCGATGTGAAGTAAATCCCGCCCCCCCAGAGGAAATCTTATTCATACAATACCCCTGGTATCACTATAATAGAGGTAATGCATTTAAATACTACTGTTTTAATTACCACATGCTATATTATAGCTAGGTTGTATGTATGTGCTTTACCTATATGTATGTATGATAAATATATCCTCTATGCTCCTTCTCAGAATTTCCTGAGATTATCTGATCAAGCTGTTTGTCATGTACTTTTTTGCCTAGGAAAAAAAAAGTTAATTCACGAAACAAATCTTTCATAATTGAGGCAGTGCAGAGAGAGAAACAAATGTTTTAAAAGGTTCTTATTTTAAAAAAGGGAACTATTTAAAAGAAACTTTTTAATATTAATACACTGCTTTCTCTACAAAAACCAAATGTCATCACACAATTTAAGTAAAAAAACATGAATTATGCTATTCTTATGAGCCAATAAGTTACGCTTTTTCGGTGTTTAATGTATTCAGGGCAGCTTGTTAGATGCTGGAGCCACGATGATCAACCTTGAGTGACTCAGCCCAGCTGGAAGTACACACGATGTCAGGAGCAACAATACAAGGCAGAGCCTGCTCTGTGCAAAACACGTGGTAAAATGTACATGACAGACATTCAGATTTCTGTGTTCACAATTGCTTTAGGAATTAAAGAGGTGAGTTAATTACTGTTCTGCTAGAAAATGGTGGGATTTTTCCTTCACAACCCAGATTATCTGGTAGATAATTCCTAAGTAAGTATTAAGTAAGCCTCACTAAAAAAAGGAAACTTGAAAAATGGTTTAAGAGAAGGTTGGGACACCAAAAACTCCAAAGTGTGGATATTCCAGATAAAAAAAAATGGCATGTGCTAAGGCAAAGAATACATTTAAAGAAGAAAGAAATAAGCCAACTTTGGAGAAATAGATGTCACCTTATAATAAAGTCTCCAAGATGTTTGTATTTCAAACATCATGTGATAGAAACCTTTGAAAACTTTTTGGACAGGGCCTTCTTAGGTTTTATTTTCTTTAGTATGTATGTTATCCCAAAACAAGCAAAAAAAACAAACAAAAACAGTACAACTTTCAACTCCATTTTGCCTAGGTCCTTGGCCTACAGAGAACAAAACTGAGGTCACACACACCACCATTCCACCCCCACCCCAGCCCAAGTGTTTTCATTTCTCAAGACTCCAATTAAAAAAAAAACATGCTCTCTCCAAAAACCCACATTCTTCTCCCAGACTATTTAAGTCTGACTCCATGTCCATCACATACTTTCTGGCCCACACTTCAATTTCCTCTGGCTCAGGCCAGACCAGGAGATGTCTGGAATGTGACAAGGTAGTATTAGCCTGCCAACTCTATTCTGTTAGCGAATTTATTTTCTTCTCTTAGACGGATGATAAAAATGTCACGGTGTGATGCTTCAGTAGGCCCAGGAGCTCCCACCTACAGCTGTGGGGCTTGAGTGGGACTCCAAGCCAAGAGTGCCATAAGGAGCACAGACAGTGATTCCACCATCACTGCTTCTCCTGCATTGCTCATTCTCCTGCTAAATGATGCAATGGGACCCCCTCAGGGATTCTGAGTCTGATCATGTTTTTCTTGCTATTTTTTTACTTGCCTCTTCCCTTCACTAAAGCAGCCCAAACTGCTGAATTTTTCATGAAACAGATAATATCATTGTACACAAGATAATGGCATTCAAATACATCCATCTGCTTGTTAGCTCTGCCTACATTGATTGCAATTCTACTGAAAGAATATTTACAAAAAATGATTTTTTTCTGCTTTTGTGGTATGAAAACGCACATTTTCATAAGGGAACTATAGAGGGACCCATATACCTACAGAAGAGAAGAGGGGAAGATGAACTGAGAAATTAAGTGGTGGTCCCTGGGGCTCATCCAAGAACAACAGTTTACTTTTTCTCAAAGATGGATTAGAAATCCAGATGAGTTTTATGACTCGATGATTTTGTTCTTCCATCAGATGAAGAATGGGTGACAGAAAACTGATTTTTCTCTGCTGATACAGACAGGGCCCAGGCAGTCCTCACAAAGGATGGAAATTATGCAGAGGCATGTCATGCACATATTTGGGTGGCAGTGACTGGATAGAACAGAGTGGGAGAACAAGCCTCCCTCCTCCAAGCTTCCTCAGGTCTCTGTTCGTATTGGAGTGATAGGGGAGACGAAGAAATGACAGAGTAGAGGAGGAGTAAGGAGAAGGCAGCGGAAGTGAGTCCTTCTGATTAGTCCTGTCATGGCCAAGACTTTGGTCTCTGATCCTGGATGGATAATCATCAATCAGATTGAGCCAAAGAGAGATCAATAAATTTTTTCACTTCTCATCTCAAAGGCAGACTTTCTGTCTATATCGTTAAATGTTACTCAAGAATTTCTACATACCATCTACCTCCATCTTCTTATTCATAAATGATGCACTTATTCATTTATTTACTTTTCCATTCTAATTGTCATTACTTTTTTCAGAAGTCAAATGGAAAATTAATTCAGCATGTTGGTATACGTGTAACCATTATGTCATAAGATGTTGTTTTCTCTGCACTTTTTCTTTGTCCTATTCAACCACAGTCATGTCATATTAAATGGTTTGGATTCTTATTTGAATAATTGCTAAGACATTTTCTAACTGGCATGAGATTTTTAATTGAATGTTCAATTAATTCAATTACCCCTAGCTTCCCTAAATTCTAGACAATTACCCCATGGCATCCTTAAATTCTAGACAAAGATATTTTACCCAGTATGTAAATGAAACAGCAAGTTCATTTCACTCCATAATGTCTTCAGTCTTCTAAACTGAAAGAGATGACACATTGCACTTAACCTAAACATTTTCCAACAAAGAGACTCTATCATCCTTCGACACAAAACTTGCAGATAAAACTACTTTGGACTCTCAGGAAGTGTTTTAAAGACAGTCAGAAAATCATCCATTCTGGAGAGATAATTTTAGTGCAAAACTTAAGTACAGTTACAATAAACACACACATTTGTCTTTTGAATGATACCCATATTGGGCAAGCGGGGTGGGTGAGTGTGGTGATTAGTCTTTTGAGTACACCTTCTGCAGTGTTATTTTTATGGACCAAAGGATAAATCAAATTTGCTGGGAATCTGGCATGATTTCTTCTATGTGTTGTGTACCATATCTAGAACCATGTGTGAATCCAATAAAGCATTTAAAGGGGAAGTAAAAGTGTGCAGTCTTTCTTTTCTATGTATTTGTATGTATTTCAGGTCGTTGGTGAATGAGTATAGGCGACTCCTTGCTGTGATCATAAATTTGTTTTCTTAAAACATGCTTTATCTTTTGAGAAACAGAGAGGTATACAAATTATGCTAATGCCTGATGATCTTGCAACTGATAGACAAGTTTGGTGTATTCACCTGTATTTTCAAAACAAGTGAGACTATTTAGAAATTACTCACTAGTCTGAGGTCTCTCTTTTTTTTTTAATCAAATGTTATAAAAACCATATGGTGCCTGAATATACAGCCCCAATGTATAATGCATAATTCCTATTACATTAATGGGAATGCTGAAAGACTAACCAATTGGGGGATAGTCCCTGTGATATTGTTTCAAACCTTCCCACTTAAATGAGTCTGTAATATGACCGAGAGTTTCTTGATGGTGGATCTGGTTCAAATAACTGACACCTCTCATGCCAAGGTTTTGGTCAGTCCTTTGTATAACATTAATAGATATTTCTAACAACTAAATAATCTATGATGATCTCTAAACCAAAGAATCAAGAACTCGGTGGCAATAAAATGTTTTTGTTTTTATTTTTAATATCAATGAAAAGTAAAATAACAACAATAACTACATGATATACCTTATTCAAACATTCTTCCCAAGTTTAAAAAACTAAATGACCAGGGACGCAAGTGGGTGATGGCTGGCCCATCAAATGGAATGAATGGAAGGACTGCATCTTTTTCATTTTTAAAAATAAATTCTTAAGTATATCATAGAGAATCAACCAATATTAATTAATAACAAAAGACTAGTTCCTTAGTAAGTCATTGGCTCTCCTTTACACATTATAGTGTGCAAAGCATTCTCTAGTATTTTTACTTTTACCCCTATAATACAATTTATACATTTTGGTATCAACTGGGAATATAATTTTATCCCCAAATCTATCACCTCTCACAAGTGTTCCTGCAATTTCTTCCACCAAGAAAGGATAACCAAATCACTGCATCCTCTAATTGCTCTTCTAGGACTAATATCTTCATCATTCTTCTCCTGTTACTATCCACATATATCTCAGCTGTAGTGACTTTTCCTAATAAAGCACAACAACTTTTAAATAAGTGCAAATAATTTGGGGTCTACATCATTTTAGGTATGGGGGACAATTGTTTATATGTCCTCCATGTTCCATAATGAAAAAAAAAATTAAAAAGTTGGTCAGAATCTCCTTCAAATACAACCATATTAGGATATAGAGAGGATGAATATAAAATTACTACTCTCAGGGAACTTATAATTTAAAATGTTAAATAAGAATAAATGGTGGTAAAATATAAATGAAACAGACACCATAATATAATATATGATTCTGTTCCAACATTATGGAGTTCAGAGGAAGGAGAAATTAATTTGGGCAGGACTGGCTAGGAAAGGCTATATTCTGTGAGTATAACAAGGAAGAGTGTGAATGGCTAGATTCATTAGAGGAAAAAAAGAAAGGAAGGGAGGAAGGGAGGGAGGGACCTTAGCAATCATGCAGACCAACTTACTCCTGAGGACACTGACAGCCAGAGCAACATCATGGAAACAACTACCCAACTTTGCTCTTGCAGAGCAAAAGCAGCAATAGACCATATGTCACAAATAAGCATAGCTGAGTTCCAATAAAACTTTATTTACAAAAATAGGAAACAAACCAGATTTGGTCCATGGGCTATAGTTTGCCAGCCACTGTTATATATTAATTGAAATATAAGACATATACTCAAATTAAATTAAATCCAATCCAAATTACACAGTTAGTTACTATTACATTTGAGTCTGGTTCCGTCCAGAACGTGTGCCCCTAACCATTCTTGTTGCTCCTAGAAACTAGGGCAATGTCTTACCAGATCTCTTAAGATTTCTGTGTTCCAATTGCTTTAGGAATTAAAGAGGTGAGTTAATTACTGTTCTGCTAGAAAATGGTGGGGTTTTTCCTTCACAACCCAGATTATCTGGTAGATAATTCCTAAGTAAGTATTAAATTGGTATTCCAGGAATTAAGCTGATAGGTTTACAGGTTTATAGAAAAGTTAAATTTTGTAACTAATTTACCTGCCTTATTATAATATTTGTATTATTTACTCATCTTTTATAACTCTCCAATTCAGATTTAACTCATCTACTTTTTGGTCCTTCGTTCTCCTGAAATTTTCAGTACACATTTCCACAGAAGTCAGAAAGCCCACTCAGAGAAACTCTCTTTTCTTCAAGGGAATGTAGTTTTCTGCCTTCCACCACCATGAAGCTTGCTAAGGCATCATACGTTAATGACACTTGACTGAATTTCAGAAATAGATTTACATTATATAAAACAGAGTATCTCAAGAAAAAGAATAACAACATAATATCCATATGCAGATCTCAACTCTGTAACTTCTACCTACCAACCTCTTGATAAGTAAAAAATTCTTCTCTACCTGGGAACCACCAGTCTCAGAAAGAGGAGCTTATGGGGGGTTCAAAGAAATTCAAGCGTTTCTGCTACATGATTAGGAGTTCTCATGTTGAAATATAACACAAGAAAAATTATTTGAGACTAATTCAGTATAAATGAATCTGTGGCCAAATGTATTATAAAGTTAAAGTTCTACAATCAATCACAGATATACCTTCTATCACTTAAGTATACAAATATGAATTTTAAAATACTGCAACCCTTTCTTTAGAAGGATATGCAAATGTTTTGACAGAGTTGGAAAATGTAGGTCTATGGAAAAGCTCATTGTACCCAGTCAATACTCACCCAGCATCAGCTTCTCATTTTCCTCGTTACTTCTAAAGTCTGAAGTGGCTGAAAACACTTTAAATAGGGGTTTATCAGTTGTATTAGCCAAGTGGCCAAAGGTACAGGTTCCAAGGCCAAAATTTGGAGGAGTGAATTCCAAGTGGCCAGAGGATAAATTCTCTACATCTGTTTGGACAGCCCTGAGGGTCCAAGCTGACCAAGGAAACCGGAAGACTCAGAACCAGATAAGGAATGAGAAAAAAGCAAAGGAAGGACACCGTCTCCAACTACTTTAAGTAGCTACTGAGGGTGGGAGGGCAGCCTGGTTTAGGGAGTACAAAAACAGTTGGGGAGGTTACATTATGTATACTATTCCGAAAGTATCTTTACGCTTCAAAATGAATTAAGTAATATCCCAAGCCCCTCTGCAATTAATGCCTTTTGGAAAGTTAAATGGGAATGAGGTGACATGTTTTTTTTTTTGGGGGGGGGGCAGGGAGGTTTGGTTTCCCCATGACTTTTTAGTATGGAATGTTTCCAGGATGCAAAAAACTCAATAAACTTAGTATGTTAAAGGAAAAAAAAAACTAAAGTCAAGAGAAAAAAAAATTCTTGTATTGGATATAATATCTAAAATGTTCTGAAACACTATAACTCAGATTATGGAAATTATAATTTGTATTAGGATGATATACACTGTAATATATGATAGATCCAATAGATGAAACCAGGGCAGAATGTGTGGGCGGTTTTTCTGCCCAAGGCAAGGCTGGATATCACTATCAATGACTTGCTGTCTAGTAAAAATTTTTCCACACTTCTCAACAGGGTGGTGGCTGAAACAAGTGTGCACTCATCTGGAAAATCCTCAGTCCTAGAGAGGAATCCCTATTGCTATTCAAACCCTATGATAGCCTAATCTAGGGAGAGATTTTTCTTAATGAATGAAAATGGCTTCAAATGACTATAAACCTATGTTAAATGAGCACCCTGTTAACTTAATACAAATAGCATCTTAAGCCAACTGAAATTAAATGATCACTTAAAAAGATTATTTTGAGACTTACCAGTCTTTATCTAACTAAAATGAATTTTTATTTCAAGTGATATATAAATAACATTTAACTTATTTGATGATCAAACTTCAAGCAATCTGATCTATGGTAGAATACTGCTTCAAATATAGAAATCAATTAAAGCAAAAATTCCCTGAAAGGCAAATTGCTATCAAAAAGAGAAGAAAGTTCTTACTATCATTCTCTGTGCAGATAAACTGGGGCACCCCACCCAGCTGGGTGTAAAGTAAAGCCAGAGAGTAAAATATTGGGAGGCAGTGAGATAGCACAGGTGCCCCTGGAGGGAAAAGACAGATACAAAGCAGGCAAAACTGTAAGAGCCTAGCACTTTAGTCCTTTGGAATTATCTGTGTGGAAATAAACTGTGTTGTTGTTGTTTTTAATTTTAAATCAAAAGCATTTATACAATTTTTAAATGCTAGCATAAAAAGGGGGAAACCAGTTACTTTAGGAAACAAGCTAAGGCAGTGATTCTCAATCTTGTGTGTATCAGCATCACTGGAGGACTTGTTAACACCCAGTCCACTGGGCCCTCCCTGAGTTTCTGATTCTGAGGTCCAAGAATTTGTATCTCTAGCAAGTTCAGAGGATTGTCCTTTAAGAACTACTGATCTAGGCTCTGAGTCTTCATTCATTAATGAAGAATCTCAAAAACAAAGAAGTAAACAAAGGGACTCACTCAAAATAAGACACAGTGAGTCAATGGGGGGGGTCCCTAAGTAGACCTCCTTACCCTGAGGCTCCTCTAACCTCAGTGGGGAGCTAGGATTCTCACTGTTATTTCAAACCCTATTTTATACATGTAAAACTAAGTCCCCCAGATCCTGTTTCTCTAAACACGTAGAGCCTTCCAAAAAGCAGACATTCACTTGCTGCTTTATATTCTTTGGCATCATTATCCAACTCTGTGGCGCTAGTTGCTACACGATACATTGTGGGGGCATGGGCTCAAGTACAAGAGAAACTTTCAGCAAATGGCTGATGACTTACACAGCACAAAGGATTCAAAAGGGCAGGGAAGTGATCCCTTCGCGGCTCTTCTCCCGAGAAGGCCAAACTGCTCGGGTTAGGATTGTTGGTGGCAATTCCACACACTTCACTTCGCGCCGGAGAAGAGAAGCAGATCTACGCCACTGGAGTGGAGGTATTTAGCCCACCACAGAGAATTCCTGCCTTGATTAGCAGCTGTGTGGGGCTCCTTGCTCCCAGTTTCCATTTCTGGTTTTAAGGTCTGGCCCAGCCTTTTCTTTAGACTTAACATCTCTCCCCGGTTATGGGATAGAAACAGACTGAAAATCCTCGCACAATAGAAGAGGAGGTGAGGTAGAAGAGGAGGTGGGGAAGGCAAGAGCTGGGCGATGGCTGCAGCGTGCGGCTGAGGCCCTCCCCAGAAAACTCATTTTGAGTTTCGGTTGTAACATGTGTGTATCCTGCTTTATAGAAGAAATGGCCTCCTTAAAAACTAATTATAAATCAGACTTTTTATTTGTGGGTTTTATTTTTTGTCTGTTTTTAGGGTTATATATGTTAATGTAAGTTAATATACCAAATTACATTTAAAATGTACAAAAGGAATTCTATTTGAAGGAATCCAATAAAAATCCTTTTTTAATGGGAATGATTATTCCACATGAATTTATCTCTATGTTAAGGTGGATTTGCAAACACCAATTTTGGTAAGAAGCAAACTTGCAAAACATGCTGCTAAAGATTTCGAATTTGGAAGATTTCTTTCACCTTTAGATTTCTTTCTGGCAGTAGTTCTGCTTCACGTTAGCCTCATAAGTAAAATCTTCACATGTGTTACTTTTAATTTCTTTTCTCCTTGAGAAAATGAAAGTATCAAGAGATGCTTGGTTTAAGCTTAGAGCTTGTTTGGAAGCTCCAATGCTCCAAGCAATGCCCTAAGTAGGTCAAATTTCCAAGATGTAATTTCAGCAGGCAAATGTTCTGGTCCCCCAAGACAATAAAAGAGGACATTTTATCCTAAAGTGTTTCAACTGTCCAATCTCAACCTTTTAGGCCTATGTGGTCGGTGCCAGCCCAATCTCACAGCGCATGGAAACCTAACGTTAGCCTGAGCAGTGATATCTGTTCTAAAGTTCCAAACTCTACTCATATTTTTCTCTGTTTTGAATGTCTTCTTTTCTCCTATTTGTGGTTCTGTCGATCCATCTTCAATTCCAACTCTGTGATGTCTTCCCTAAACACTCCATTTCCCAATGTTCTCTCCATTTTCTGCACTCCTAAGTTTCTTTTCTATATGGCTCATTCTAGAAGAAGACCACATATTGTCTTGTGCTGGAATTTAACCATTTCATATGTTTGCTTTTTATCCTTAACTATAGCATCAGCTCTTGGATATTAATAAATATGTTTCATCCAGCACAGTTCTCAACAATAGTCACTCAAATCACTTTTCTTGAATATATGTACAAGTATTCATTTAGTGTCCATTATGTGACTGATATATATTATGTTCTCATACTCAAGTTAACCCCCAAATGAGCTCCCTAAAGTAGTTCACTTTGGAAACATCTATGTTTCCTTGAGGTTGCTTCACTCAGCATGAAGTGCTTCTCATTTATCTGCACTTTTCAGATATTGAATTTTTTTACAAATTTAAGCTTTGTAGCAACCCTGCATGGAACAAGTCTATTGGCACTATTTTTCCAACAGCATGTGCTCACTTCCTATCTCTGTGTCACATTTTAATTAAGGTATGTTTATTGTTGTTTTTTTTTTCAAGACATAATGCTATCGCACATTTAATAGACTACAGTATAATGTAAACATAACTTTTATATGTACTGGTAAACCAAAAAATTCGTATGACTCACTTTATTGCAATATTTTCTTTATTGCAGTGGTCTGGAACCAAATCCACACTATCTCTGAGGTATGCCTGTATATGGGGCATTTTTTGGCTGCAGCAGGTGAACAAAGTACTAATATGTGGTAGTTCTGCTCTTGTGACTGCCCTGACTTCTCTATGAGATTGATGTTACCACTGAAAATATTTTCTATCCCAAATAAGTGAAGGTGTCTATGGTAATGCAACAGGCATTTTGAAGTGAAGGTGTCTATGGTAATGCAACATATTTTGAGAGGGGCATTATAGCTCTCCATATACAGACCAATGTTAAGTGTGATGTTTACTCTGATAAGACATCCACACAAAGGGAAACAACCCCCACGCACAGCATTACCTAGCACAATGGTGACCAGTCTGGGTTTGGCATCAGCCATCTTGTGTGAAGAGCTGGTGCTCTTTACTGCTGGTTTGACTTTAGACAAGTTACAATCCGTCCATAGTGCCAAATGTGAAATAGGTATCATAATGACCGCCCCATAGGTTGTTTGAAGGAATCAATGAGATGATACATATAAAGCACTTAGCAATGTCTGTTACAAAATAAGTATTTAAAAATTCGTGGTTGTAATTATTATTAGTTTGATTATAATCAACCAACAACTCACAAAGTACAGAAAGAATATAAGAAAAGTAGCTAAATCCAGGGAGTGGCCTGGAGACACTTGACTGTTAATCACCAGTCCCTGAGTTGTCCGGCCTCAAAGGCAAACAGAAATCCTTCTGTTGGCTTTTGAAAAACAAAATAACCTCATGAGAGAGATAGAGAGGGTCTATTCTTCCTCAGAGTGGGCTGCTGAGTAAATATGGCATCTATGAATGGCTTAAAGTATATCTCCTAGAGGACCCATAGCGACAGCTTTCATTTTCTTCTATTTTTCCTTTTAATTCTTTTCCTCGCCTGATTTGCTCTTTCCCCCTCTATCTCTAGCCCTAATCAATGCAGCAGGTCAGGTTGAAAGAATGGACAGCCTCCGAGCTACATACATTTAAACCACTTTAATGCAAATATTGATCGAAGGAGCATAGACACAGGCTGGGCTGCATTTTTTTAATGGACATGCTTTTTTTTTTTGTTCTGGTACTGTGCTACCCATGATAAAATAGATCACTACAGATCAACATTCCACCATCTTTCTATGCACAGGAATGCATAGGCGAATCCAAAAGGGGGACCAGATTCAATGCCAAGCTCATGAGCATCCAAAATGGGTACTTCTGTAGTCTGCTGCACTGCGTTTTCACAGCTCCTTACACTGTTCTCTGCATACTTCCTAGGTAGTCTATCAGAACAAGAATAATTGTGCAAGAAAGTCCACTATAGCAAGACACTTAATTCCTGAGTACTCAAGATTATTAAAGCATTGTATCAGAAAGCCACTGTCCACGACTTATATTTAGCAACAGAGTCCCAGTCTGAGTTGAAATCCAAAAGGGGAGATCAAGGGCAGAAAGGAATTATAAAGGTCACTTTGAAATTCAACACCAAAAAGATTTAACATGCTTCTATCTGTAGGTACTTTTAGGCTGGACTGCAGAAAAAAGAAGGGAAGGAAGGAAGAGAGAGAGAGAGAGAGAACCTATTTGTACAAAGAAAGTTCACTTTCATGGCCTATTGCCAAAAAAGAAGACATCACACAGTTGGTAGAGTATGAAACCAACACAAACCAGCCTAAAACCAAAGAAAGGAGGGAAAAATAACTCAATTTAAAACCTCAAACCAACTCTAGTTGCTTCGAAGCAACATGAGCTGCTTTCAGATTTATTTTTTTATTCTCTTTTTTCCATTAGTCTGTGGATGCACTGTTGCTGCCTATTACAACTCTAAAGCAAGGTAACAAGCAGCACCACCCCACCATATTCACCCAGAGGGCTGTGGAGATAGACATACCTGTTCACTATCACCACCTTCACCACCCTATGGAGAAGTTATTTGCTGCTTCCCCAGAGCTCAGCCAGCCACCACATCTTTATGCAAAGGGGTAAATATCATCTTAAAGAGGGACAAGCAAGATGTGTACACCAGGTGGACAGAATGTTTGCTATGGGCTTATCGGTCTAAAGCTGGAGATAACTGGAGATGAAGGGGAAAGTGAGTGGTATGCAAAGTGGGAGGGAAGCAAGGCGGTATGGAGCCTTTGACCTTGGAAGAGCTGAATACTTGAGGAGTGCAGGGAGGGGGAGGGGGATGGAATGAGGAATTCCTGGCTGTAATATATTCGGGTAAAAATGGGGCTGTCATCCTGAGCTACAAGTTAGAAAGTTATTACTTTTAATATGCCACTACCTTAGGCCTATACTGTTATGTAAAAGAAAAATAACCTTGTGTGACAGTTTAACATTGATCGATGTGCCTGCCAAATGCAAAGAGATAAATAAGCAGGTGATGAATAAACAGCACTTCAAGTAAAGACATTACGCTGCATGCATAAAACGGCGCCAGGCACCTAGGAGCTGTGGGT
The DNA here is from genome assembly GCA_029593785.1 of Cabassous unicinctus. Lineage (NCBI taxonomy): Eukaryota > Metazoa > Chordata > Mammalia > Cingulata > Chlamyphoridae > Cabassous > Cabassous unicinctus. The sequence goes on along the minus strand of JAQZBX010000523.1, from coordinate 49,317 downwards.
GGCCGAAGGTTGGCCATTTCATGCCCACTCAGTAAAGCAGACTTAATCGCTTCCAATATTTTCTGTTAAAAAGCACGCTTAATGAGCCAATTTCACAAGCCCAGAGAAACTGATTATTATCTCTGAGTTCCAACAGAGTTGGTTGTTTTCCAAGAGCCGGTTTTTTTTTCCTTGACGGGATAAAAACCTTTTTTAAAAAGAGAGAGAGAGCGTGTGTAGGAGAGAGAGCAAGAGAGAAAGGGAGAGCAAGGAAGAGAGGGAGGGACAGAGCCAGCCAGAGGGCACAGAAAGCAGGCTCACGCGGACGAGGCTGCCACTAGATGGCAGTGTTACCCCGCAGTCAGCGCTCCAGACGCGGCCTCGGGAATGGACCCCAGGATTCAATCGGCTGAAGGATGGGACCGTAAATAAAGCTAAAAGCAGATGCCTGAAGAGTTCATCCCTTACCCTCCGCCCTCCTCGGACCTTTTGTCCACAAATTTTCCATCCTGTTCAAGAAAACTTGACTAAGGGGACAGTCCACGAATGCCACCCCCCCCACCCCCACCCTCCCGAAGCCCAGATCTCTGATTATTCTTCCATGCAGCTTTGTTTCACAAAGTACAAGGCTCTTTTCTCCCTGGTTAGACTGAGTTCATGGTGTTTGTCCCCTGAGGTGTTTGCAATCCTGATATCCCTCACCTAGCTAAGCATGTGGCTGACCAAGGTCCTGAAAATCCTAGGAGGCTGTAGCAAAACAGCTTTGCACCCCTTACTTTGCGGGCAGGTTCCCTTTTTTCTTACCTCTTTCACTTCCACATTCTTTTTGTTTTTTTTGCACTTTCAGTAAAAAGTCTGAAAGAAAGGAATTTATCCCCAAATGTATATTCTTTTAGTGAAAAGATTGGGAGAAGGGTGGAGAGGACACTCCTCTTAGGAAGCCAGCTGTTCTCCAGAGGAGATTAAATGTCTTCCTCCAGCTACACAGTAACCTGGTGAGCGCCACAGAAACACGGGGTTATTGTCACCAACTGCAGTTATTCAATCGCCACTAGGAGAGAAGACCCAGCAACTAGACCTTAGCGTATAATTAACTCAGATATTTTTTAAAAATCGAAATGAACTGTTGTTAGGTTCTAAATTGAGATGCAAGTTAATTATTTATGAATATTCATAGGAAACTTGAACAATTTCCAAACTTAGGCTTTAGTTTCTCATCAGTTAACCAAATAATTGATGTGTACTTTCTCTGTAAGATGTATTTTTCTAAATGTGCAACAGAGCTATCATATTCATTAAATTTTCTGAGATTCATTTTGTCTTCTGATGAAACAAAAGAGAATGAACTTTTGCAATCCAAGAAATAATTTTCCTCTCTTTTACTTCTAGTCACCTATAAGAGAAGACTGAAATAACAGTCAGCAGAGATTGGTCAATGATGGGAAAGAAAACTGGGATATTTAAGGAACTTTCATTAGAAGAAGATAAAATTCAGCTTTCTGTATAGGTGGAGGCTAAGAGTTTCCCTGAGGAGGCATTTTGGGGGAGTAGGGAGGGAGTTAGGGGGTAGAGTGAGAAGGAGCAGGGAGTTTTTGAGGTGGGTATCGAAACAACTCTGTGAAGAGTGAGAAGGTACCCAATTCCTAAGAACTTCTTACAGGTAGTTTTGGCCACTATTTTCATTCAATTACTCAGAATGAAAAGCCTCTAGACGTCCCCAAGCTTCCCTCCAACATTCTAGCTTTCTGCCAAGAGACCCATCCTACTCGCCACATCCCACTACCATGAAGCCATCTTTCTGCTTCTGAAGATGTCAGCTATCCACCTGAAAAAATTCATCTCTGCTGAAATATTAACCAAGAGCCACACTGGATTTCCAATTGACTGGTGAGCTTTGTCCCTAGCGTACATCCAGCTATTCATTAGGGCCCCTCAAAAGAAAAGTCAAATCAGGAACACAACTGGATGCCTCAGTTAAGTCTTCTATTAAAAAAAATGCAACAAAACATAACACAAGGATTAAAAGGAATGTATGGTAACTTACATCAGAAATCTGTCATTTCAGTTATTTAATTGACAGACAAAAATCCCATTCTGCCATATGCCAGGCCTAGTGCTGGACACTTGAGACAGAGACAGACAGAAAAGGTCTGTGTGTTCCCCTCAAGGATCTGACAAGATGCTAGCTCAACACAGCCATAGAAAGAAAAGCACAGAGTGCCCAGAGGCTGATCCCTTCCCCATGCCAGGAGCTCCTAGAGGCTACTTTAATCTTAGGGGCTACTTAGAGTAGCTTGAGGGAGGCATTTCACTGAAGGGAGCTAGAGGACACAGAACCTTCTCGGAAGTGCTGGTGGTTCCTGGCAGTTACAGGGTAAGACATAAGAGAAGTGTGGAGAAAGATAGTACTGGAAAGGAAAGCTGAAACAGATTTTTTAAAAAGAGCCTTTTGTAAGACATTAGGGTGAATGGATTTTGCACTGAACGTGTGGTAGACCATAGGTGGGCTTTAATCGGGTAAGTGGTTTAAAAACAACAACAACAACAAAAATCTCTGGCAGGGGTTTGGATATTTGGAAAGAGGCACTATTAGAGGCGAGGATGCCATTTAGGGCTCTGAGACAGCAATGCAAGAAGACATGGAAAGACACTGCAGTGATAGTGCCAGAAGGGGCGAAAGGAGGAAATTAAGTTGAAATTTTGAAAACTAAAAAATTAGAATTGATAGAATTTTAAGTGGGTAGGCTTGACAAAATATATGTTACCAAAGGCTGAAGGTGTCAAAAGCTGACAAGGGTCCCAGATTTTACCCAGAAATTTGGCCTGAGCAATGAGGTTGATCATGGAATCATTAAGCAGGGTTGGAAAAAGAAACAGATTTGAACATGTTGAAAATTAGTTCAATTTAGTGTGTGTTGGTTTTTATATATGAAAGAGTTTGTGTGTGTGAATGTGTGTGTGTCTGTGTGTGTGTAAGAAAGGCTGGGATGGAAATGTAGATTTAGATGAAAAGCCCTCAAGTTAGATTTGAGAAGGAGTTCTCAGAGAGGTAAGAGACAATCCAGATGCCTTAATCTGCCAGACTTCTATGAGAAATACTGCACAATGAGTTGGCTTAAGCAATGGGAATTTATTGTCTCATGGTTTCAGAGGCTAGAAGTTCAAAATCAAGGTGTTGGTAAGCGTATTAGCCAGGGTTCTCTAGGGAAACAGAACCGACAGGAGATAACTGAAAATAGTATAAGATTTTATAAAGTTGTCTCATGCAACTGTGGGGATGCACAAAGGGCAGGTTGCAAGCCAGGGATTCCAAGGAAGGTCCTTGTTGAGTTCCCCAGGAGTTGCTGGCTGTCTGAAGTAGAGATGGGAATTTTCTCTCTGAATGCTGAAATCACTTCTAAGACCTTCAATTGATGGGATGCAACACTCATTGCTGACAGCAATCTCCTCAGTTGATTGTAATTGTAACCAGCCATCTATGCAATCAGCTCACTGATATTAAAGTCCATGAAATGTTCTTGCATTACAATTAGCCCAGTGCTTGCTTGACCAGACAATTGGGCACTATTACCTGGCTGGGTTGACACCTTAGCCTAGCCTCAGAGTAAGCCTGCTCTTGGAAGTCTGTAGTGTTCGGTGCTAGCTTGCTGCAATCCCCAGGGTTCCTTGGATTGCATCTCTGCCTCCTGTCACATGGTGAGCTCTCTGTCCTGTGCCTGCTCTTCCAGTTTCCCACCATGGCCTTCTCTAACTGTGTCTGAATGTCTTCTGCTTATAAAGGACTCCAGTAATACAGATTAAGGCCCACCCTAATTCAGTTAGGCTATACCTAAACTAAACAGAACATCTTTAAAAGGTCCTGTTTTCACATGAGATCATACCCACAGGAAGGCAGGCTAAGATTTAGAATACGTCTTTTGAGGGGTTACCAATCTACCACACCAAAAGACAGGAGTGTTGGAAGAAGGAAGGCGTGGACCTCGGTGCCAAATGCTAAAGAGAATTCACAATAGAACTGAGAAATGCCAGAATGACTAGGATGTGGCCACAGAGGGTCATTAGAACAGTTTCCATGATGTGTGTGGGCAGGAAACCAGCTAGAATTGGCCTGAGGAGGGAATAGAAGGGGAAGATCTTGAGAGAGCCAGTGAGGTCCCCTTTCCTGATACTTGTCTGTAAAGGGCAAAAGAGAGAAAGAGCAGGTTGTCTTAGGAATATAGGCCAGTAAAGAAGGGGTTATTGGGGAAGGAATTATTGTTGTTTGCTTAGATAAGAGTGAGTTAGCATGTTTATATACTGATAAGAAAAGCCTGTACAGAAGAAAAGGATGAAGACAAGATAAATATGAGAGGCTGAATTATGTACCTCAACAAACACATGTTCTTAATCTTAATCTATGTCCGTATGGGTGTGAACCCGTTGTAAAGAGAACCTTTAGAAGATGTTATTTCTAGTTAATGTGTGGCCAGCTGAGGCAGGGTGGGCCTTAATCTGGATTACTAGAGGCCTTATAAAGAGAATTCAGAAGTCACAGAAGCTAGAAAGGAGAGGACAGCACTGTGTGGCGGGAGGCAGACGTGTAGGCTAAGGAGCCCCAAGGATTGCTAGAAACCAGCACCAGAAAGCTGCAGACCCCTGGAGGAAGCATGGCCTTGCTGGGAGCTTGGTCTTGGATTTCTCTAGCCTCAAAACTGTGAGCTAATAAATGCTTATGATTTAAGCTAAACCAGTTTGTGGTATTTGTGATAGCAGCTCTGGCAAACCAAGGCAATAAAGAAGGATGAAACAAGGAGGCAAGAGAAGTGGGATCCAGAAAAAAAGTTGGGACCTTCTCTGCATCTCTAAATTGAGCCCACCAATCAGACCCGCATTGTCAGTCTCACAGAATTACTGAGATGATACATGTGTGAAATTACGTGAGGAAATTATGTGAAATCACTGAAAAATCAATCTATACAGTTTCAATGCAATCCCAACCAAAATCCAACAAAAGATGGAAGCATACCAAATGTCCATCAACCAATGAATGGGTACATAAAATGTGGTATATACATACAATGGAATATGATTCAGCCATAAAAAGTAATGGAGTTCTGATACATGTGACAAAATGGACCTTGAAGACATCATGTTGCATGAAATAAGCCAGACAAATGAGGACAAATACTGCATTATCTCACTACTATGAATTAATTAGATTAAAGCACATTCATAGATCCAGACACTAGCATACAAGGTACCACAGGCTGGGGAGGGGGTTGGAAATATGGGGAGTTAATGCTTAATTGGTACAGAGTTTCTGTTTGGGGTGATGGAAAAGTTTTGATAATAGATGATGGTGGTAGCACATCATTGTGAATGTAATTAACATTACTGAATTGTATCTAAATGTGGTTAAAAGGGGATATTTTAGGTTGTATATATGTTGCTAAAATAAAAATGTTAAAAATAATAAATAAAAACACCCCTGAGAGAAGTTTATATTAAAAAAATTTAAACAATGTAAATGCATAGTTATTAAAGTGATGGTGCTTTCAGTGATGAGGTTATATATGTGGGATCATTTTTGATTTTAGTAATTTAGCCTAATCTGTACGAACCAGAATAGCAAATAAAAGCCACTCCTCTCTCTCCTGCTCAGACTGGGTGTGGACATCTTGAGGTTCAGCATGTCCAAAACTGACTCCACACAGGAAGATTCTCCTGTGGGGAAGAGGGAGGCATTTATAGCTTTGGCTTTTCTTCACTAGTCTTCATTTCCCCAACACGGAAGTCATGGCATATGATGTCACGATTGTACTTTCTAAAACCCATCACAGATGTATGCTCTCCAGATTTTATCAGCTAGATTTAGCTTTCAAAATTCTATCAAGAAATACAATGAGCAGGCTTTCCCCCTCTCCTTGTGTCATTTTAATGGCTTTCTACCCTGTCATGCTCATGGAAAACACCAGTACTTAATTGACAACTAGGGTAAGGCTTTCACCCTTTCCGAAGATCTCTAAGCATGAAGATATAACCACAGACAGCAACTTAACCCACTAAAGGGACTATGAAGAGGGAGAAAAAGAGCAGTATTTCCACTCCAGACCGAGCACTCCATTAAAAACAATCCTCAATAAATATTGAAACAAAGGTACTTCTCTCTCATTTATCACGAACCCGCTCACCTTTTACTCATCAGTATGTTCAATGACCAGTGTGTTTGCAGTACTTGTAAGTACTCATGCTCTTTCTTAAGTGGTCAGAAGGATGATCACAGAACAAGATCCTCAACTGCGATAAATAGAACACTACAGATTTAACACATGCCAACAAATGGATTGTGATAGTAAATCAAATAAGGCCAAAATTCAATTCAATTCAGGAAAAAAATGAAGCACTGAGCAAAGCGTTGGCTCTATTTTTTCCCCAGTATATAAAACATATATGCTGATAATGAACAGATGCATGGGGAGAGTTTGTGCAGAAGTACTAGAGGCAAGTTAATACAATCCACACGATCCTTAGAAATGCTAAAGAACAGCTCCTACCTATTTGTTTCATCAATATTCAAAACATTTCTAAAACATACTCAAACTAGTTTAAATAGATTCCCTGCTTTTGGTATAAATTCAGAAAGATTACTGAGATCTAAGGTTTAAACTAAAATGGAAACAAAAACACAAGGGTTATAAAACTGCCAGTCGTGCAGACGTAGAAGAGGACAGACAGCTGTGGCTCTAATTATCCATTAATCTTACATGTTCTATACATAAGTAGAGAAACACTCAATTGCTGCTGTATTTAGAAAACTATAATAATGGATGCAATTAGAAAGAGAAAAGGAAAGTAACTTAAGGGTAGCCACAGAACAAGTAATTTTCAGAAAATGCAAAAAACATACAATAGATTTTCCACTTGAATTTCTGAATTGGAGACTTGTACTTGAAATCTTTGAATTATAAGAGATGTAAAATTCTCCATAATATTAAGAACAATTACCCATGATTTTTCAAAAAAATCTATAAAGTGAGCAGATACCATTTTCACCACATTATTTTTATAGAATTATGAGAAGAGAGATACATAAATTGATTGGTCAAGGGAGAGTACCCTTATCCTGGGTTAAATACTGTAATTAAAGAGAAATCCATGTTAAGGGTCATGATAATCAAGATAATAACTTGGTTAATATATTTTGGAAGCAAAAACTAACAGTACTGCCAGTATGCAATTATACTTTTCTATAAAAATCCTGTGATTCTTTGTCTCTGAAGTACATTGGTATAAAGTGTCAAGATTTCCATATTTAATGTATTCTAAAACAGTCCAGATTCAAATATCTTAATATTTTATAAGATTAAATAGATATGTGTGTATATGTGCATGTGTAGGTTTCTTTGTGTATATTCTCCTCACAAGGAAGTGGGGGAGGGAAGGCTATGATATAGGGTTTTTTCCCCAAAATAGCTTATTTTGTGCCTGTGGTTTTTTTTTTGTTTTTGTTTTTTTTCATTTCTTACTCACTCTTCTTCAATTCATAGATGAATAAGCACTTAGTCCATTACAAGTGTAGAAAGAGCCAAGGCACAGAATACCTAATCTGGGCTGACCTTAACATTACAGCTATATAAAATAACATTAACATTATATCTATATAAAATATTATATAATTTATATATTGTATCTATATAAAACATTATATATATATAAAATAATTTGAAAACAGGCAAAAGATTTATTCTGAAACCGTTTAACAAGTTAATAGCCTGGCACATACTAAGTGCTCAACAAAGGTTTGTGGAACAAAGAAATGAACGGACTAACAGGAAAAGCCATCGCCCTCACCTATTATGGGCTACATCCTTCCTTCCTGGACACTCTCATTAACAGCTCATTAACCCTTCTTCTTAGTGGATTCTACTTTGTACACTTTACTACATGTACATTAGTAGGTGTCTCTTGAAAAGAAAAAAGAAACTTAATGGACAAGAGTGACTCAAACAGTGCTATCAAAGACTCTTTGGCATCATATTGGTATAAAAATATAGAATGAGGTGACCCTTAGCCACTTCAGATGTCACCGTGAGAATGCTCCACCTTGCTGAAAGATGCCCTCGTCAGGGAGATTCAGGAGGAAAGGGACATCATCATATTAGTCACAGTGTTATCAGGCAACACTGTGCATTTAGGAATTTATTACAATGACAGTTTTTCTAAATAAAAGAAATGTTAAGTTTCAAAACTTGATTTTAACCCCTTTGATAAGTCTCTTTAGGACACTGAATAGCAAGTATCAAAAGAATAGACGATAGGACTTTTAGCTCTCATAACACGGTTAAGCCAATATGTCTTCAGGCTTTGACTCTGAGGAAATACAGTCCTGGTAAGGGTCAGGTTTCCACAGAGTCAGAAGATCTAGTGGAAGCCAGAATGACCTCAGCTTGATCCTTGGATGTAGCAGTTACATGCTGCTGAACTTGAAGCTTCAATTTCCTCACCTGTAAAACAGGTGTCTAAGTACACACCTCAAAAGGTTGTACTGATAATTACAAGGAGTAATGCACACTACTTAATTCAGGTATTCTATAAATATTAGCCTCATTCTTAACCCTCTCATTAAAATATATATAAATTCTACACTTCACTGCCTTCTTAAACTAGATATACACAAAAATTAGTTTTTCTTGACTTCCCTTACCTAAGTTATGACAGTACATTACTTAAAAATGTATAAGCATAAAATATTGTGTACTTTGTTCACATTAAAAACAAAACTTAGTCCTATAGATCACCCAAGTATTTTATATTCATCATTTATGGTGGAATTTTTTCTTAACTATATATGTTCTTTCCCTCATTTTTAATGATATTGTAGCTCTGATTACCAATGAATAGATATTTATTGTGGAAATTTTAAAAGTACACGAAAGGCACAAAGAAGAAAATTAAAATCACCCATAATCCCCTCGCTTAAAGATAATTACTGCTAATTTAGGGGTTTTTGTTTCCAGCCTATGCATTTTAATGGGTTAATTCTCTGTATCCTGCTTTGTAACCTTTTTACACTTATTAATATTTTATGAACATTTTTGAATGCCTGACTATTCTTAAACAGTCTACATTGTATATAATATGAAGATCATTTTAATGGCTGCATATTATTTTATCTCAAAACCATATATATAAAATATTTGGGGCTTGCGTTGTTTTTTTTTAAGTGAAACTAGTATAACGATCCACCATGTAACTTTAATCCAGCTTCAACAATTATCAACCCATAGTCTGTCTTGTTTCACTTGTACCCTCACCCACTCCTCACCCATCCCCAGATTATTCTGAATCAAATTCCACTAATCATTTCATTTGTACATATCTCACTGTGTACCTCTAAATGATTAGAACTTTTAAAAACATTACTGCAAAACCATTAAAACATCTTAAAAAATAATTCCTTCACATCAAATATCCAAAAAGTGTTGAACAATCTTTGATATTCTCATTTCTCTCCCTCCCACCTCTCTCCTTTTCTCTCTCTCCCTCTCTTTCCACCCCACCCTTTCTCTCTCCTTCTCCCTCTTTTAGATCCAAATAAGATATTTGCAAGCAGTCAATATGGCTCTTAAGTCTCTTCTAATCAATAGGTTCCTCTCCATCTCTCTTTATTTTCCCCTTGCAGTTTATCTAGGGTGGGATGAGGAAGAAAGAAAAATTAGGTCAATGACTCTATAGTACTTCACGTGGTCTGGAGTATGCTGATTGTACCATCATTGGATCATTTAACATGATCCTCTGTCAACTACATTAGCTAAAATTTGGTTCTTAGATCTAGAATTTTTCTCAGATTCAGGTTCCATGTCTTTGGAAGAATATTTCATAGGTGGTATGGAATATTGCACTCAGATGGCAGAACCCTTGTCTTTTTTTCTGATAGAAGCTATTCATGTTGATGTCTCAATCCACTAATTTGTCTGCATTGTAAAATAGTGAGGTTCTAATTATAACAGTGTTGCTAATATAAATAATACTTCAATAGCTAAAATCTTATAGCTAATATGTGTGTACATATATGTGCCTATGTTTATCTTTAGAAAAAATCCCTAAAAATGAAAAGCAAAGTAAATATATATTTCTAAATTTACGTAATAGTACCTATTGCCCAACTGCCCCCCAATATTGCAACTTGCATTCCCAACGTTGGGTATTATTATTGTTTTAAACATCTCTGCTAACTTGTTAGTCAAAAATGAGAAACACATTGTGGTTTACTTTGTAATAATTTGCTTACCAATAGGATTAAGCACGCCGCCCTTAAATTTACTGGTCATTTGCTTTTCTTCTTTTGTAAATTGTCAGCTCTTTTGTTCTGACCATTTTTCTATTGGGTGTTTATCTTTTTTGTAAATGGATTTTTTGTTTGTTTGTTTTGTTGTTTGGTTTTTTCGATGTTTAGTTCAGTGTTACGGAAACATGATCTCTGATAGGTGAGCCCTACTGTAATGCATAAATACATCATCACATCCAATTATTCTCCATGCCATGTTTTCCCAGCCTAACAGTTCATCTAAGGTTTTGGGGAAAAGTGACAAAGCGGACATGTGCAGAACATGCTGAACATGATTTACACACTATTTTGGGAAACAGTAGTTTAATTTATTACAATGAGGAATTGAGGTAACTGACCTAGTGGACCACTACGTTAAACAAATGATTTTCCTTCTAAGATTGTTTTCCTCTTATAATTTAGACATGAAGCCCATTCATTTTATAATGGCCTTATACTTAAAGACCACAGAACATTATATTAAATACAGAAGGCCCTAGAAAATTCCTGTATTCCCATATAAAATTTATAGATTCATTTATCCCCTGGCTTTGCAAATATTCTTTTCCCTTGAAGAACAAAAAGTGGTAAGTATTTTTATTATGATATACTTAAAAAGTAAGGACAATATCACAGTTGGATCAGTAAAGGTTGACCGTTGGCTTTTAAAAGTCCTATACCTAAACATGCCACATGCCTTGGAATGGGCTCTATTGCTGGAATCAATACCCACGAAGCAATCATGCACAATCCAATTTTCTGCAGACATTTCTCTGAAAAGAGGAGTTGTGAATCATTGAAGTCTAGGATGACACATTAGACTTTATAACATCTAAAACCAAATCTAGAAAATATACATGTAGTATGAGAAATAGAATATTAAGCCTACATAGGTGGGAAAATATTCTATTTAAAATTGAATGAGATATCTTAAAAATACAATTAGGTCTTTGCCACACCCATATTCACATATGTGCATTAGGAACACGGAAATAAAATTAATTAGTGCTCAAGTCACTGAGTTACAAAGTGTGGCTAAACCCAATGCTTTTCCATTTTTAAGCATATATAATGCATAATGGAGATAAGACAGTGTCGTATAAAGAATGGAAAAGGAAGGAAAGAGGGAGAGAATGAAAGAAGGAAGAAAAGGAGGGAGAGAGAATGGAAGGATAAAAGGAAGAAAACTTCCTGAGAAAATATTTTTCGTTTCAGAGAAATCCATGTTCCAATTATTATTAAATAACCATAATATTTGTTGCACTATAATCAACCCCATAACTGTCTTTTCAGTTAAACACCAAACAAGTCTAGATTGGAATTTTAAGATAAATCCTCTTGTGATGTTTAAATAAAACCCAGATATCTTACATTAATTATCTTAAAAGATTTCAGATTGATACAATCTAAAATGTAGTCAAAATTCTAAACAATTTCCAAAAAGAAAGCAAAACCTTTTCACCTTCTTAAAAATGCAGAAGTCTTCCTCAAGAAGGGTTATTTTGATTCATGTCTTATCAAATGGAGTGAGGAAAGTCTATGTTTGTGAACTTTGGCATTATTTAAACTTTCTAAACTCTGTAAGACAGGGGTTAACATCTGGGCCTTGGTCTTAGAGCTGCTGTGAGGATTAAATAAGGTGCTGCTTGCAGAGAACTTCATACAGTGCCTGACATACATGCGGTCAGTGAACGTTACCTCTTGCATCACCATCATGTTATCAAAAACATCTGGAAAATTGTACATCAAAAGAGTTTTCCATAAAAATACTTGCCCTATAGAAAAAGTCTGCTCATCTGAAAGGGTACCATACTATATATTTGTTTTATAGTAAATATTTTAACAGTGGCCTTACAGTGAGGTAGTGGCTCTGAACAGGAATGGGAGATTGAGTTGTGGGGGGGTAATTTGCCCCCCTCCAGAAGATATTTGATAATGTTTAGAAACATTTTTGTTTGTCAAAAAGCCTGAGGGGGCAGTTTGAAGGGTGTTGCTATTGGCATATATTGGGTAGAGTCCAGAGATGCTGCTAAACCTCCTACAATGCACAGGACAGCCCCGCACAACAAAGAACTACTGGCCCAAAGTGTCAATCATGCTGAGGTTGGAAAACCCTGCAGTGAAGCTAACATACCCCTAATAAATACATTTACAAAGAAATATTCTGGCCTTCACCAAGACAATGAGTTTTTAAAGTTTCCAATGTGTTTTCCCAATTTATATTTGTCAGATACATTTTAGATGAATTTGCTTGATAAAAATAGGGCTGAAAAACTCATTGACTCAGAAAGGTTAATTTTATAATAATAGTTCCATTGCCCACTAACATTGTTTGCTTACATGTCAATGAAGTTATCATTCTTTTCCTGTATCATCTAGTAGCTGATTTATACCTTTGGGGAATATTTTAAGAGGCACTAGCAATTTCTTACATTTGATGTTTTAATGTCTAGGATGTATATTTTTATCTTAATGATTTTACTGGGATAAAAAGTGCGCTGTGAATACATGCTAACCATATGGAAAAGACAGTGAGGTGTAGTAATTAAAACTGAAAAGGTAAAGAACTATGCAGTAATTAGAGCACTGATTAATCAGCTGATAATTTTATCTTGATTAATGCTGCTGTTTTCTCTTCTTATTGACCTAGGAAAGGTAGGTTTAGACCAATTAAATATAAATTATTCTCCCTTGTTTTTACATTCTGGGCAGCTTCCAGTATTCTAAGTCATACTACATTTAAGAAGTACTTCTGAAATGCTTTTTACTAAATTGGGCAGTTCAACAAAAGGTAGAATTAGGTATATGTTCCAAACATGCTAATGCTTTTGTGTAAAGCTAAATTATACAGAGATGGTTTATTTTAATATTATCTAGGTACTATTAAAATTGGAGTAAATTGTTATTTTTTAAATCCTCTGATAACCCTCCAACAATTTTTAAAAAAACAAACTAGAGAACTCCTTCATTTTACTAAGTCTAATATGAGAAATTAGAAGGACTGAAGTTAAGGGAATATAACTAGTATTACATTTAGGGTATCATTACATGGAATCCTATGGCTATGCCAGGTTAACAGTACAAATTGTTCTAGAGTTAAGGAGATACAATCATTAGATCTTAGCCTACAATCATTAGGTCTTAGCCAGTCAAATTTTGTAGAAGATAGCCTCACAAAACAGAGAGCAATTACTGCTGGAGCTTCCTGAATTCTGAAACTGAATGCGTATCAGTAAGGACCACTTTTTAAAAAAGCCTAAAAATATAAAAGTACTAAATGAAAGTAATGATTTAGAAAGAACAAAAATTTTTTTATTAAAAATTATACTTAAGTGACACAAATTTTGATAAAGCTCAGCAGATAACATTCCCTGCTTCTCTAAAATACTTTAAATCTTTGTGGTAAAACAGTAAAACAAACAAACAAACAAACAAAGAAAAAACTAAACTAAACCAAAAACTCTCCAATTGGAAATTCAGAGGTCTTCATACTCTAAAGAAAACATCATATTTTATCTAACAGCTTACTCGATGTCCAAGTTATTCAAGTAATTCTAAAGCAGTTGACCAGAGAGATAGATGTCTATTAAAAATATTTATCAAATTCCCTCTGTTGCAACTACCAGCACCAGCACCATTTATTGCATATTTAGCATGTGCAGTACTTTAAATAGACAACAGCCCCTTGCTTCTCACTACACTGTGGATGGAGTAGGCACTATTTTTCCCATTTGCAGTTGAAGAAACAGACTTAGAGAAGTTAACCAATTTGTCTACAGGTACAGAGCTAGAAGGAGTTGATATGCAATATTCTGTGGGACACACAAAAATGAATAAGACAAACCATGTACTCAAGGATTACATGGAATAACGAAGCAAAGCAGATATACAATAATAGTTATTCTAAAGATCGATGACAGTAGTTACCATGCAATCTACCCCTTGAGAAGAGTATTTTAAAAATTATTTTCTGCCATTAATTATCTTAATCTCCTTATAATACCATAGAGATGCATATATCAAAAAAATATGCAAATCTACTTTTAACCAAAGTAGAAATAACCGAGGGCACATGAGAAGTGTTAAGGAGGAAGAACCACCATAATTCCTTTAATTGCATTTACTAGATGTTCATTATTGTGTTGCATACTGTAAAAGACAAAAAATACACTGCTTATGAACTCAAGGATCTTATCATTTCACTGGGAAAATAGTTCTTACATCTTTGAACTAATCGGAGAGCAATATTAAAGGAAATATACTGAAACACCCAATTGAATATTGTTGCAAACTGTGTTTGCTGGGCTTTGTCCTTGTGCTCTAATGTGGAATCCAGCCTCTATCTAGAAGTCCCTTGATAGATCAACTTGTGGAAAACCAACTTCCTTCTTCCTTTCCTGCCTCTCCACCCCATGTTTCTAGTCCCATAGTGTATGGAGGTGGCAAAGCTGCCTAGCCTTTTGCAGGTGAATACTTTCCTAGGCTGCGGTCTGAGAGAAGGATGTCAAAGCAGGGCTTCTTGTACTCCATAATCTTACAAAACTTCTTTATGTACATATACATGTATATGTATATGTATATGTATATGTATATGTATATGTATATGTATATATAACTCCGTGTTTCTTAAGAGAAGGCTTCAGATGGCACATGAAGATGATGATAATAAAAGCAACAGCCACAAATAACAGCAGTACCTCACATTATTTGAGCACTTGCCAGCCACTTTGACAGTTTGACTTTTATTAGGCCATACTCCTCAAATAGCCCAATGAGTTAGGTTCTATTTTAGCCGTGTTTCTTAGAGCCACAGAGAGTGAAAAAATAAAATTCAAGATTGATGGAAATTGAACTCAAGGAGTCTGACTTCACTCTCCTGGCTCTGAGTTTTGCTTTTTTGGGTTCAGGATTTCAGCCCCATAAAAGCCATCTCAGAGAAAGAGTGGCATCCTTTTTGTAGGCAAGTGTATGTCCAATAGGCATTTTTCTGACTAGTGGTGGTTTAAACAACAATGACCAGTTTGATTCTTGATCATGGTTTGCTGCCTGTAAGTATGCAGAATGCAACCAGGTACCTAGTGCGATTTCCTAGTCATTGTTAGCCATAGGGAGACTGATAAAGTGGTTCCACAATTAAATGAGATAATGTCAAAATTATTTTCTTGAATTGTTTTCCTACTAAAAGGGCCATCCACCCCATAAGACATCATTCAAAATATTTAATCTCTTGCCAACACCTTTTCTAGTTGTTATACTTTATACCAACATCTATTCATTCATTCATTCACTCATTTGACCAGGCTTTCTAGGTGACAAGATACAGCTATGAATGAAACATCCCTCATGGAGTTTACAGTCTGATTACTTGGAATAAAAGCTGCAAATATAATAGCACAGTGAAAAACCAGGGACATTCCATTTGCTAGTCCTTTATAGAAGTCAGGGAGTTGATATTTAACCCAAAATATTTGAACAGGATTCCAACATCAATTCAACATTTATTGAAAATTTATTAACTATAAATAGTTACATCAAACATTTACATAGCACTTGATAATAAACAAAGTTCTTATTTTGTCCTTCATAGTATCCCTGTGCGTTACATCAAATTGCTGCCCCCATTTTACAGAGAAGGAAACTGTGGCTCAAAGAAATTGTTAATTACTTAAGAATATTAGATAAGTAGCGAAGCTAGGACTGAGAACTTCAGTTGTGGTAGAAAGCCAAATAAAATACTATAATTATAAATAATCATGTAATTGAAGCCTCAAATATTTACTTCCTATCTACTAGATGGGCCACATGGAATAAATGAGTAAACAAATAAATATAGCAAGGGGACGTATGGAAACAAAGCACAGTTGCAGCATTGCAAACCAAGACAAGATGTAAGGCCATGAAAGGATCTAGCAAGTTCAGGGTATTAAGGGGTCAGCAAGGAGGTTGTGTTAGATGAAAACTGTGACCATATTGTGTGGCTCTATAGGCACTCTGTAATGAATATGCACCTAATTTCATCAGCTATATAGAACTATTAGACGGTTTAAACAGGAGATGTGAATTTTGTAGGATACAATTAATATTGTAGGAAATTAACACAGTCAATAGTATGAAGATGGGATTGGTGCATATATGAAGAACGATAATGCCAACATGGCTGGGGAGAAGATTACTGGAAGACAAACTTAGGAAGAGAAGGCTGGGAAGGAATTGAGGTCAAGATCCTGCAGGAGTTTGATTGCCAATGCTTTTATCTTTATTTTGTAGGCAGACTTTACAGTACTTGTGATCAAATATTATGTTATAGTTATATACCCATTTGTATTTCCCTCAGTACCTAGCACTGGATAGTACACATGGTCAACAAAAAGTAAATGTTTTTGATTAATTTATGAATGGGATTAACTCGAATCAAAACCAGCAAAAACTAAGAAACTTCTGAAGAAATAGGATGCATGTATTTCTGAGAAAAATAACCTCATGCTCTATAAAAACAGGCAATAAAAATGAAAAAAAGATGTTGGGACACGATGTTTAAACCTATGAAACTTTATAACTGGATCATAACAATAACAACAAAAATCCTAATTTTAAAATTAGTTGCACTGTTTAAAACACATGTTGAATACCTAATAAACATTATAGTAAATATGGAACTTCACATTTAAATAATGAGGGATGAAAGTAACTTGATGGAAGACTGTGTAAGGAAAGGATAAAGCTGCTGTGTTATGTGAACAAGGACAAAATCACATGGGGAGATTTGCTTAGTTAGCTCATCCAAGACACAGCACATGGCCAAACTAAGCCAAAGAAAGGATTTGCAGCCAATGGGCGTCACAGATAATACCTCATTCCTCTACATCTTGTATGCTCAGCTCTGTTAGCGTACTTTCGGTCTGAATGTTGTTACTTGGTAGTGCAAAAATTTAATTGCATATGAACTCATGTGATTCCCATATTTACAAATTGTGTGAGAGCTAATCATTACAGAAGCATGCATACAGCAGGATAGACTATAACTGGAATCATTGAAAGAAATTTCCAACATCAACTAAGCAAAGATTCTTTTTTCTTCTTTTTTTTTAAAAAATTACTGTAAAGAATATTTATAACAAGTGTATAACACATGCATAAACTAAGCCTCCACACAGTCACAGCAAGCTGAAAAATAACATTATTGGTATTTTTGAAGTAACCTCCCTGATCACATCCCTTTCGGTGCCCCACTCTCAGAGGTAACCACCATCCTGACTTTACTCCACAGCATTTCTCTACCTTTCTATATAGGCCATCCTAAGCAATCCATTGTTTGATTTTGCATATTAGGTTTAATTTTATAAATGGGATCATCTTGAATATAATCTATGCCTTTGTTCATTCAATATTATGCTTTCTAGATTTAATTGTGATGATGTATGTAGTTGTAGCATATTCGTTTGCACTACCATATCATATTGTATTTCATGAATACATAATTCTTTATCCATCCTACTGACAATAGACATTTGAGATTTTCCTACTTTTTTTTTTACTATTAGAAACAAGGTGTCCATGCATATTCTTTAACATGTCTCCAGGTGCACCTGTACAAGCATTTCACTTGGGTACATACTGCTGGGTTATAGAGTATCTGCATGTTCCACTTTATTATATAATACAGATTGATTTTTCAAGTGGCTTGAAATATTTACATTTCCAAATACATTATATATGAGAGTTTCCATTGCTCCACATTCCTACCAATATGAGATATTGTAGACTTGTAAACTTCTGCCTACCTGATAACTGCAAGATAGTATCTCGTTTTCAATTTTTATGTATTTTTATGATTGCTAATGAAGTCAAAGATCTTTAGTTTTGTTTTCTTGCTAGTCGTGCTTCCTTTTCTATGAAGGGCACATTAAAGTCATTGTCCATTTTTCCTTTGGCATTGTCTCTTACATGCAAATTTGTAGAAGACCATTGTCTATGTTGGATTCTAATTCTTTGTCAGTGTATGTGTTGTTAACACTCTCTTCCCATGTGTGGTCTATTTTCACATTACAATGTCTGTTAATAAAGAGTAATTCATAATTTTAGTGAAGCCAATTTTCCTTAATAGTTTGCTCATCCTTGCTCTTTATTAAGAAATCTTTCCTAATCCAAGCACATAAATGTATTCTCCCATGTTATCATCCAAAGATTAGAGATTGTCTTTCACATTTAATTGTTTTACAATGCATGGCACTGATTTTTGTATATGGTGTGACATGAGGTGTGAAGTAAAGATAGAATTTCTTTATACCTATATCAACAAGAGATTGTTTCAGCACAACTTACTGGGGTCAATATATTCACCATAGATCAGCAAAGCCAGGACTATCTTAAATAAAATGTGGGTCTGTTTCTGAGGTCTCTCTCGGCCCAATGGGCCTTTCTGCCTAAACCTGCACAAATCACGTAGCATCTTAATTTCTGTGACTTTATATAAGGATTGATATCTGATAAGGCATGCCCTCCAAACTTGTTCTTCCTCTGCAAGAATATCTTGACTGTTCTTGAGCTTTGCTGTTCCATTCACATATTTAAATTATGTTATCTAGGAGTGCGCGCGCGCACACACACACACACACACACACACACACACACACACTCTGTTGAGCTAATGATTGTTATTGTACTGAATATATTGACCAATTTGGTAAGAAATGATTTTTTATATTGAATAATCTAATCCATGGACTTGATACATTTCTCCATTTATTTAGGATTCCTTATTTTCCTTCAATTACATTTTATAATTTTCTCCATCCTGAACATTTTTATTACATTCATTCCTCGGTATTCAATATTTTATTGGTATTACCTTTTAAAAGATTATTCAACTCTTTGTTGGTAGTATGGTAAAATAAAATTGTAACTTGTGTAAATTGTTACTTTTTATTAATGCATATAAATTCTGTAGATTCTTTGGTTTTCTCTGTAGATGGTCAACCCATCTGCAAATGATGATTTTTTTTTCTTTTCCAATCCTTATGGCTTTTATTTTTCTCATCTGGTTTTAGTGGCTAGGACTGCTAGGACAATATTCAATAAAAATGATAATAGCTTGCATTATTTTCTTATTCATAGCCCTAAAGAGAAAGGTTTCAAAATTTCACCATTAAATGCGATGCTATTTTTTTTTGGTAGAAACACTTTTTCAAGTTAAGAAATTTCCTTTGCTATCTGCTTGACTAAGAAATTTTGTCATTATTATTGAATTATATCAAATAATCTTTCTGAATTTATAAAATTATCTTTTTTGTTTCCTAATGTGACAGTTTTATATTCCTATTATAACAAAACAAACCACTTGGTCATGACACAATGTTTAGACATTACCAGACTAATTCTGCTAATACTTAAGTTTTTAAATCTAAGTTTATGGTGAACTCGGTCTGAAATTATCCTTTTGTATACTGTCTTTATTTCATTTCCAAAAATATTATATTAATCTCAAAAAGTAAGTTGTGGATTGTCTCCTTTGATCTCTGATCTGACATACTTTTAGAAGATTGTAAATTTCAGTTGCTGAAAGGCTTGGTAAAAGATTCCAATGAAATTATATAGAACTGTTTTTTTTTGAGGGGAAGATTAACTGATTCAATTTTTGAATGGATAAAGTAATCATATGTTCTATTTCTTTTTTATTGTGTTTTAGAGATTTATGTTAGGATTTTGCTATTTCATGTGTTCTCAAGTTAGGTGGCATAGAGGTGTTCATAGGGCCCTTTTATTATCTTTTTAAATGCTACTGTACTTTTTCATTCTCTAATCATTCCTAATATTCTTTATTTTTGTACTCTGTTTTCTTGATAGTGTTGTCAGAGGATTGGCTACTTTATTGGTTTTGTTAAAGAACCAGCATTGATTTTGTTGATTCTTTTTCTCCATTCCTTTTCAGTTTTAGTATATTATTAATGACACTTCTTACGTATCTTATTTCCTTTCTTCTATTATCTTTGGGCTTTTTCTCAGCTTTTTTTCTAATTGTTTTCATACATTAGGACTTGATCATTTGGGTAACTTTCTGTGTATCTTCCACTTTGTGGTATGGTATTTTCTATACATCTCTTACAAAAAAACTTGTTCATTGCATTGATCAATTCTGCCTGATTTGTAAATCCCCCAGTATGTTGGTGAACCCACCATTTTTTCCTTGTAGTTCTATCAAATTTTGTTATATATATTTTAAACTATAGTTTGGGGTCCATAAAGTTTAGAAGTTTTATATCTCCCTGATTTATTGAAACTTTCATCAATATGATTTGGCCCACTTTATATGCAATAATTTTTAAAATCTTTTAGTAAATGCACTAATATAACTACACCAGATTTCTTTGGTTAATTTCCCTAGTACATCTCTTTCTTTCTCTATGGCTTTCATATGGGAAGTCATATGAGGGTTGATTTCTGAGGTCTCAATTCAATTCCATGGGTCTATATGTCCTTGTACCAGTACCATGTGGTTTAGATTACTGTGGACTTGTAATAAGTTTTTTTTTTTTAAAGAAAGGTGTTGTTGGTTATCTATCAACCATATTTATTATTTTTTTGTTTATTTGTTTTAGGTACCAGGGCCAGGGCTTGAACCTGGGACCTCATATGTAGTATTCCAGTGCTCAACCACTTGAGCTACACTGGCTCCCTGTAAAAAGTTTTAAGATCAGGAAGTGTGAGTCCTCCAACTTCATTCTTCTTTTTTAGATGGCTTTGGCTATTCAGTGTCCCTTACCCTTTCATAGAAATTTGATGATTGGCTTTTCCATTTCTTCAAAGACGGTTGTTGGAATTATGATTGGGATTGTGTTAAATCTATAAATGGCTTTGGGTAGGATTGACATCTTAATGGTGTTTAGTCTTCCAATCCAAGAATGTGGAATGTCCTTCCATTAATTTAGGTCTTCTCTGATTTCTTTTAACAAGGTTTTGTACTTTTCTGTGTACAAGTCCTTTACATCCTTGGTTAGATTTATTCTTAGATATTTGGTTATTTTAGTTGCTATTGTGAATGGAATTTTTTTTCTTGATTTCTTCTTCAGATTATTCATTGCTTGTATGTAGAATCACTACAGAATTTTGGGTGTTGATCTTGTTCACTGCCACTATGCTGAATTCATTTTTTAGTTCTAGGACAAGGTTTCTTAACCAGAGCTCCATGAGCGTGAATTGAAATTCAAAAACACATTATTCTTGTGGGAATTTGTTGGTGTGGGTGTGATATATTTATTAAACTGATAAGACCAGATACTACACTTGATCTTAGCCAAAAGGCCAAGAAGCGATGTGATATATTTATTAAATAATACATAGTGTGGACTTAGTAAGGAGTCCGTGGTTATTACCTAGCTGGCACAGGGGTCCATGGAGTGAAAAAGGATCTTTGTTGTGGATTTTTCAGGATTTTCTGTATATAGGATCATGTCATCTGCAAATAGGAAAAGTTTTACTTCTTCCTTCCCAATTTGTATGCCTTTTCTTTCTTTTTATTACCTAATTGCTCCAGCAAGAACTTCCAGTACAATGTTGAATAGCAGTGGTGACTGTGGGCATGCGTCTCTGGTTCCACATCTTAGAGGGAAACCTTTCAGTCTTTCACCATTAAGTAGAATGTTAGCTCTGGTCTTTTCATATATGTACTTTATCATGTTGAGGAAGTTTCCTTCTAATCCTAGTGTTCTAAGTGTTTTTATCAAGAAGCATGCTGGATTGTGTCAAATGCCTTTCTGCTTCAATTGAGATGATTATGCTTTTTCCCCTTCATTGTGTTAATGTGGTTTATTTTAATTGATTTTTAATTGATTTTCTTCTGTTGAATGAATCTCGCAAATCAGGGATAAATCACACTTGATCATGGGGTATAATTCTTTCAAAATCCTGTTGGATTTGGTTTGCTAGTACTTTATTGAGGATTTTTGCTTCTATATTCATAAGAGATAATGGCCTGTAGTTTTCTTTTCCTGTGGGATCTTTACCTGGATCTGGTATGAGGGTGATCCTGTCCTCATAGAATGAATTACGGAGTGCTCCCTCCTAATTTACTGGCATGCAGTTGTTCATAGTAACTTCTTACATTCTTTTTTACTTCAGCGGGATCTGTAGTCATGTCCCCCTTTTCATTTCTGATTTTCATTATCTTTATCCTCTTTTTTTCTTAGTCATTTTAGCTAAATTTTGGTCAATTTCACTGATCTTTTCAAAGAACCAACTTTTGGTTTTGTTGACTCTATTTTTTTTGTTAGTTTGTTTTTCTATTTAATTTATTTCCACTCTAATCTTTGTTATTTCCTTCCTTCTACTTGCTTTGAGTTTATTTTGCTTATTTTTCTAGTTCTTCCAGGTTTGATGTTTGTCTCTGATTTGATGTCTTTCATCTGTTTTATTTTTTTAAGATTTTATTTATCCCCTATCCTAAATTTATTGGTTTGCGCTTACTGTCTGCTCTCTCTGTGTTCTTCTGTGTCTGCTTGTATTCTCTCTAGGCAGCACCCGGAACCAGTCCCAGGACCATCTGGAGTGGGAGAGAGGCGCTGTCTCTTGTGTCACTTCAGCTCCCTGGTCTGCTGCATCTCTCATTGTCTCTACTCTGTGTTTCTTTTTGTTGCATCACCTTGCTGCACCAGGTCTCCATGCAAACCAGCACTCCTGCATGGGCCAGCACTCCTGGCAAAGGCAAGCTGGCCCCCACAGCAAGCTGGCCCACACAAAGTGCTGGCCCACGTGGAGTGCTGGGGGATAAATAGATAAATCTTAAAAATAAAATAAAACAAAACAGATGAAAGACATCAAATCAGAGACGAACCTCAAACCTGGAAGAACTAGAAAAATAAGCAAAATAAACCCAAAGCAAGTAGAAGGAAGGAAATAACAAAGATAAGAGTGGAGATAAATGAAATAGAAAAACAAACTAACAAACGAAAAAAATAGAGTCAACAAAACCAAAAGTTGGTTCTCTGAAAAGATCAGTGAAATTGACCAAAATTTAGCTAAAATGACAAAGAAAAAAAGAGGATAATGAAAATCAGAAATGAAAAGGGAGACATGACTACAGTCCCCGCTGAAATAAAAAGGATTATAAGAGGTTACTATGAACAACTGCATGCCAGTAAATTAAATAGGAGAGAGCACTCCCTAATTCATTTTATGAGGTACATTTTAGCACTTGCAGGAAGAAGTAGAGTTACATATCAAACAATATACTACAATAACACTGGTATTTATAATTGCCCAAATTGTTACCTTTATGGTAGGTAATTATTTCTTTATGACACTTTGATCCATTGTCTAGTGCCCTTTCCTTTCAGTCTGAATAACTTCCTTTAGCATTGCTTGTTGGGCAGGTCTAGTGGTAATGAACCCAAGATAGGAAAACAGACACAGAAAAGAATGCAAAAAATTGAACAGAGTTCCAGGGAATTTAATGATAACATGAAATGCACAAACGTATGCTTTATAGGTGTCCTAGAAGAAGAAGAGAATGGAAAAGGGGTAGAAAGAAAATTTGTGGAAATACTGATTGAAAATTTTCCAAATCTTATGAAAGACAGGAATATCAATACTCAAGAAGGACAACGTACCCTAACGTAAATCTGAATAGATGTACACTGAGATATCTACTATTCAGATTGTCAAAGGCCAAAGATAAAGAGAGAATTTTTAGAAGAGCAAGAGAAAAGCAAGGGAGCCTCAATAAGGCTAAGTGCCCATCTCTCATCAGAAACTATGGAGGCAAGACAGCAGTGGTATGATATATTTAAGGTACTGACGGAGAAAAACTGCCAGCAAAGAAGCTTTATCTAGCAAAACTATCCTTTAGAAATGAAAGTGAGTTTAAAGTCCTTACAGACAAACAAAAACTGAGAGAGAGTATGTTACCAAGAGACTGAATCTACAAGAGATATTAAAGGGTGTGTTACAGTCTGAAAGGAAAAGACAAGGGTGAGAGCCCTGGAGAAGAGTATAGATATGAAGAACAGAAATACGAGAAATCAAAAAGGTTAAAAAACAGACAATGATAAAATATGACAATATAAAGTCAAGGTATGAAATAGACAAAGTAAGTAACATCTTTATATTAGTAACATTGAAAGTTAATGGATTGAACCCCCCAATTAAAAGACATAAACTGATAGAGTAGATAAAAAACATAAGCCATCTATTTGTTGTTTACAAGAGACTCAATTTAGATGCAAGGACACAATCAGGCTGAAAGTGAAAGGTTGGAAAAAGATATTCCATGCTAATAGCAATAAAATTTAAAAAAGAGTGAGCATAGTAATAGTAATATCAGATAAAATAGATTTTAAATGTAAAACTGTTATAAGAGATGAAGAAAGTTACTATAAAATAAAAGGGACAGGTCTCAAAGAAGAAATAAGAATAATAAATATCTATGCACCTAAGATAGGTGACCCTAAGTACATGAAACATACACTGGCATAACCAAAGGGAGAAATAGACATCTTTACAATAATATTTGAAGAATTCAGTACACTGATCTCAGTATTGGATAGAACATCTGGAAAGAGGATGAATAAGGAAACTCAGAGATTGAATAATATGATAAATGAACTAGACCTAATAGGCAATTTTAGAGCATTACATCACAAAATGGCAGGATATAAATTCTTCTCAAGTGCTCATGGCACTTTCTCCAGAATAGACCATAAGTCAGATCTCAATAAATTTTAAAACATTAAAATTATACAAAACACTTTCTCTGATCACAGTGGAATAAAGTTGGAGATTAATAACAGGAGGAGAATGAGAAAATTCACATATATATGGAAATTAAACAATACACTCTTAAATAATTAATGGATCAAAGAAGAAATTGCAAGAGAAATCAGTAAATAACTCAAGACAAATGAAAATGAGAACACAACATATCTAACCTTATAGCAAAGGCAGTATTGAGAGGGAAATTTATAGCCCTCAATGCTTATATTTAAAAAAACAGAAAGAGCTAAAATCAAAGACCTAACTGCACACCTGGAGGAATTAGAAAAAGAACAGCTAAACAATCCCAAAGCAAGTAGAAGGAAAGAATTAATAAAGACTAGAGCAGAAATAAATGAAATGGAGAAAAAAATAAAAGAGAAAATCAACAGAACTAAAAGTTGGTTCTTTGAGAAGATCAACAAAATCAACACACACTTAGCTCGATTAACAAAGAAAAAAAGAGAGAAGATGCAAATAAATAAAATCAGAAATGAGAAGGAGGATATTACCACTGACCCAGCAGAAATAAAAGAGATCATAAGAGGATATTATGAACAACTGTATGCAAACAAACGACATTGATGAAATTGATACATTTCTCAAAACACATGAACAAACCATACTGACCCTAGAAGAAATAGAAGATCGCAACAAACCAATCACAAGAAATTGAAACAGTACTCAGAAACCTCTCCAAAATGAAAAGTTCAAGACCAGATGACCTCACAGGTGAATCCTACCAATAATTTAAAGCAGATCTAGTGTTAATGAACTCCCTCAGGTTTTGTTTATCTGAGAATGTCTTATTCTCCCACTTATTTTGAAAAAAAAAAAAAGTCTCATTGCATATAAAATCCTTGGCTGGCAGTTGTTTTCTCTCAGCATTTAAGTATCTCAACCCACAGCTTTCTTGCCTCCATGATTTCTCATGAGAAATAGGTACTCAATCTAATTGGCACTTTCTTGTATGTAACACTTTGCTTTTCTCTAGTGGCTTTCAGAACTTTTTCTTTGTCGTTTGCATTGGATAGTGTGTTCAGTATATGATGGGATATATTTTTCATGTTTATCCTGTGTTCTCTGGGCTTCTTGGATGTGCATATTCACGTCTTTTGCTAAGTTTGGAAAATTCTCTGTCAATATTTCTTTGATTATTTCTTCTGTCCCTTTCTCTCTTTCTTCTCCTTCTGGGATTCCCATAATGTGTATATTGGTATGCTTGATGGTGTCCCATAGGTTTCTTAGTCTTTATTTGCTTTTAATAATTCTTCTTTCTGTTCCTCAGCCTGACTCATTTCAATTGTCCTGTCTTCAAGTTCACTGAGTCTTTCTTCTGCCAGTTGCAATCTGCTCTTGAAACTCTCCTGGGCAGTTTTCATTTCAGTTATTGTGGTCTTCAACTCCAATAGTTCTGTTTGGTTCCTTTCAAATTTTTCTGTATCTTTGCCAAGATTTTCATATTGCTCATTCATTATTTCCCTGATATCCTTTAGTTCTTTCTATGTATTTTCCTTCATCTCCTTGAGCATTTTTAAGATCCCTTTTTAAATGCTTTGTTCAGTATGTCCACATTCTGGTCTTCTTCATTGTTCTTTTCTGTATTTTTATCCTCTTCCTTTGGATGGGTCATCATTTTCTGTTTTTCTTGTACTCTTCTTGTACACTGTACATTTTAATATTTTAAAATGTTAACTGTGAGAATTATTCCCTGAGATGTCTGTTTCTTGATTTTGTAACCAGCTAGTGATAAGTCAGAGATTTTCATGACCTTCACCTCTCCTATCATGAAGGTCTGCTCATGGCGAATGTAGTGTGTAGGGTTTTCCCTGTCTTTCTGGACCTGTGTCTTCCTGGGCTTTTGCTTGTTTGTTGTTTTGTAGCTCCCCTATTTAGAGGAGTTCGTTTGGTGCCTCTGTTTCCCAGAAGGCAGTCCTCCCTTTCCCAGGTGTTTGAAGCCATCAAGCCTTTGCTCCAGATTGTCTGCCTCTATAATTTCTTTAATTCACCCCTTTTCTTGTCTCAAGCTGCTTTTGCTTGGAGGGAAAATTCTGAGAGGAGGGGCACACTGGAGAGAACTTTCCCAAGTCAGTCTTTCCCAGCCAAAACAGTGCCAGGGACCCACTCACACGGCACAGGCCAACTCCAAAGTGCCCTGGGGAGGGGATCAGAAAGGCTGCCAACATGGGTCCCCAAAGCTTAGCTTTCTTGGCGTGCCCAGCAAATGCAGCCTTTGAACTAACTGACCCCCATAGCCCTGAGGAAGCATAGCATCTTTAAGTCTCTTCCACAATGACATTTATCTGGACCGAGTTGAAATAATGGCCACCCTCAGACCCAGGGGTCCAGTGATCCAAAGTTGCTAATTAAAAGCTGTGATCAGTGTTCAGCCATGTCCACCCCTGGTCTTGGGGAAGAGGATTTTTATGTTCCTTTCTGTCACCAGTGAGCTAGCCAGGACCATGGTGGCTGCTGTAAGAGTCAGGGATGGGCACCAGTAGCTGCTGTGCAGAGAGACAATTTACTGTTCTTTACCTTAATTTATCAGCCTCTTCCTCCTGCTTTTCCCTGGATGCTACGTTTTTCTTCTGTCCTCTGGAGTTTCAAAATAGTTGTTTTAGATAGTTCCTATCTCTTTAATAGTTGTGCTGGTGGAAGGGCTGAGTCCTGGAGCTCTCTACTTAGCCATCTTCTCACAATATGTTTCTGTTCTTTTATCATCCACTTAATGACTTTTATGATGATGTTGGGTATTGATTGATATTTTACTCATTACAATTTTCCACCTAATAATCTGAGAGGAACACCAACCACATTTCATCTTTTAGTGACTGCTTTAGAAATTTTAAAAAGAATACTTAAAACCTGAAGTTAATAAAAAATTTTTTTTAAATCCTCCTAAAATTTTTAAGAACCTTGGAACTGTTTACTCCCAACCTCTCCTCCCCCATACTATATTGGGGAAGCATTTTAGTTTATTGCATCAAATTAGACTATCATTGTATTAGTCACCACTTAAGATTCACACACTTATCCTTTTTTAGTGGGGGAGTGGGGCTTTCTCAGACTTTCCAAATGGGATTTTTGTCCTTCCTGAAGGAACTACTCTAGAATTCCCATTAGTAATGGATTGATGATGGTAAATTCTCTTCACTTTTGTTAGAAATTTTATTTTCTCTCATCTTGGAAGAGAGTTTTCTGGTACATAATTCTTGGTAGACAGTTATTATATGTGTGCATTAAAGATAGATACTCCCAGTTCTTCTGCCTCCTTTTATTGTTGCTGCAATGACAGCTGTCCATCTAATCATCATTTCTTTGTGTGTAATCTTTTTTTACTCATTGGTGGCTTGTTTAGAACTTGTTGATGCTTTAGTGTTCTACAGATTCACCATGAGGTTTCTGGTTTGGATTTATTTATTTTTATCCTTCTTCGAGATTTCTGTATCTTAAAATTGTTTCTCCTCAATTCTAGAAATCCCTTATTTCTCTAATAAGTCTCTCTCCCACATTCCACCTTTCACTTCTTGGAATCTAGTTAGAAATATGTGAGACCCTTTCCCTCATTACACATATCTTTCTTTCAATCTGTCTTTTTCCATGTTTTTTATCCTTTGGTCTTTTTATGCTCTATTTTAGATAATTTCCTCAGATATTCCCATTCCCTAATATACTCTTTTAAAAATTGAATATTAATTGCAAATTTTTTCAGATCTGTTTTATCATTTTATATTCCTTACTCATATATTCCTACTCATCTTTTAATTCTTTAAACAGGCTTATTTTATATTTACATAAGTTTATTTTCTTATAGCTTTACAGGTTTAATGTTGCTGCCTATTGTTTCTGCTGGTTCTCTTTCATGGTGATTTGTTTCCTTGTGTGTATGTGTGACTTTTAAATTTTTGATTATGCACTCACATACCTCCCTTGGAATTTCATCTTTGGGAATTCTTTGAGGCCAGAGTTTAAAGTAATTTCCTTCAAAGTGAACTTCCATTTACTTCCTCCAGATCCCAGATCATTACTAATGAGAACCCATTTTAAAATAAATTCTTGGCTTGAGGTTTATCTATTGATTTTGTTTTCTCATAAATGGTATATTAACTCAAGTCCAAATAAGGCAAGTTTATTGTGTGATGTCTCAGATGAGAAGTTTCTTCCTCCTATACCTACCACTAAAGTTTATATAGGAAATTTCTCCTGTTTATGATACATGTATTTTTATTTCACTCAAATTGACAGCATAACCCTTTAGTGTAACAGGGTCATGCAGCAGTCTCCCAAAAGACCTCACACCTTATGCTGGCAGTAGACCTTATTGAAGTCCTATGCACCTTGCAGAGACATGAAGTCCAGGCATCAAAATCACTATAATTCTGCAAAGGTCTCCTAGGTGAAAGTCAGTTTTACCTATCTGGATTCTCTTTATTTTTGTACTCAAAAATTTTTTGCTAGCTCCACAAGGCTTTATTTTACCTAGGATTTTAGATTTTTTCAAATTTGTACTAGAATGGTAGTTCAGTGCCTTTATTCTGCTATATTATAAGAAACTTAAGATTCTCTTTTTCTTCTATTGGTTTATCTGATATATTCCCCAAATACTTGCTGGAAGAATATTTGTTGAATGAGAAAAGGAGTTGAGTTGAATGAGTAAAGGGTTGGCAAACTACTCCTGCAATTTTGACAGAGTGTAGTAAATATTTTAGGCTTTGCAGTCTATATGTTATCTGTTGCAATTACTCAACTCTGCCTTTTTAGTACAAAAGCAACAAGAGACAATTGTAAATGAATGAGTGTGGCTGTGTTCCAAAAATATTTTATTTACAAACAAAGGTAGTAGACCAGATCTGGCTAGTGGGCTGTAGTTTGCTGACCCTTGCTTTATACCACTTTAGCTTTTCCACTGGATCATCTTAAGCATCAGCAGGATAACACTATGAGAAAATGTTTTTTGAATAGTTGTAACTGGTGGGGCATGTTTTAGGCAATGAAATGAAATATTTTAAGGAAAAAAAAATCACTCTATCCATGCACTGGCTCAATAAGTAATAGTGAAACCCCACTGGCACAGGACAAACTCCGTTTATCTAAACACAGTAATAATGTCTTAAGAAATAAAGGCAATATGAGCATTTCTCTGAAACGGACAGATATGGTGAATCTCTACACTGTACACCATCTTTTTAGGAAGTCAAAGGAAATGGGAGAAAACCTGCATCTGTCTTCCCCTACTGCCCTCTGAGAGCTCACATTCCAGGAAACTATGCACTAATCTCTCATCAATGGTAAAGTTTGGACTGGGACCTATCTTTTATCAGATATATTGTGTAAATTTTTTTTAAAGAAACGAAAACATACTGTGAGTATTGGAAAAAGTGTGAATTATAGTACTCGGTGTTGGATATAATTCATGCCCTTAAACTGGTCAACACTTAAGTGATTCTCAGATGGCAAAATTGAGATTTAAAAGATTACTCCCTTGAAAATGCCCCTCTGTGGTGCTCCACAAAACAGAACCTTATAAATCTAGCATCTTTCTAAGAGTTGCGGCATCCCGTGGCATCATGCTTTAACACCTTGGTCATTAACCTAGCTTGGGCCTTCAAGAGTTTTAGTTATAAATTATAAAACCTAGAAAAAGGTTCAATGTTTACAAAACAGTGTTTTCCTTTAATATAAAAAATCACAAATACCAGTGACAATTCATTTTATGGGGAACCCATAAAATCCAAACATGGCAAAAATATCCAGAAGGATTATGTTACATTTGCAACTAATATTGTAGGAGAATTAATGCTTGATGTACTGGCAAGGGACATCTGTTCTTTTTATATATGTTGGTCATTTTTTTCTGGACTCCTTGTATTTGCTCATATGAAAAAAAGAAAAACACGAACCACTATTCTAAAGCAGTAGTACTCAAATATATTATATAGCCCAGCTTTTAATAATATCAGATATATGGCAGTGTCTCAGCCCTCAAACTGGGACAGAAACAGGGTCAAGTTTTTCAGTGAAGTCCAGGCTAGCAGCTAAACACTGCTCTAAGTGCCTCTCTCCAGACGGCACTTCTAGTTATCCCTCTAGCAGAAGGCATAACACAAAGGCCTGAAGCACTTGCTTTTCTCTCTAGATCCAGAGATCTTACCCAGTTAATATATTCTTCACTTTCAATTTTGAAGGGTCGCACATTTCATAACATTAAGATATTTTACTCAAGGCGTGTTCTGAGGATGAGCAACTTTATATCAGTTCCACTTGTTTCTGCAAGGAGCCAGCTTCCTAAATTTACTTCTAATGGGTTACCCTGGCAATATGAGCATTATTAATATAGCAGACTTTACCTGAGTCTCAGAAAATGTTTAACCTCTTCACTGCATTTTAATTTTCCTATTTCATGTGTTTTACCTGTTAATGAAAACGAGACATCTCAATATAAGATTTTCTGACCCTTGCTACTCAAAGAGGAGTCCATGGACCAGCACATTGGTTTTACCTGGATGCTTGTTAGAAATGTCAAATCAGTTCCCAGGCAAAACTTACTGAATTTGAATCTGCATTTTTAAGAAGGACCCAGGTTATTAGAACTCACTACACTCAGTGCTAGAACACTGGTACTCATATGCTTTTCAACTAAACACACATGAAATTAATAATACACTCAGGAGAATAAGTTATATAGTTTAGAAAGATCCAAGCCAAATGTAGTAGATTGAATTATGTACTCCAACAAAAGACATGTTTTTAATCTGTTTTCCTATGAGTGTGAACCCATTTGTAAATAGAATCCTTAGAAAATGCATTATCAGTTAAGGTGTGAATAAAATCTTCTAAGATCCTCTTTTAGGCATGAATAAACTGAATCAGGCTGGAGGCCTTACAAAGAAGCAAAAACCAGAAATCTGCAAAAACTGGAAGAGATGGCCATGTGATGGGAAACAAAGATGCAAGCCAAGGATCCCCAAGGATTGCAGCAAGCTAGCATCAGAACGCTACAGACTTTAGGGCTTCTTTCTAAGGGCATGGCCTTGATTTTGACTTCTAGCCTCCAAAACCATGAGACAAATTCCTGTTGTCAAGCCAACCAGTCTGTGGTATTTCTCACAAGACGTGGCAAACTAAGACACCAGGCATCCTGTTATAGCTCCTCACTAGCCTATTGATTATTGCTATTGTACATTATAAATTCCCCAACAACATGGATCACCTTTCAATCCATAGCAATTATATGCCTTAAATCAGGAGTTCTTACCCAGGAGTCCATGAGCTTGAATTTAAATAAATAAAAAAAAACATTATTCTTGTGGGGACGTGTTGGTATGAGTGTGATATATTTAATAAATAATACACAGTATAGTGTGGACTTAGGCAGGGGTCCGTGGTTTTCACCTGATGGGCAAAGGGGTCCGTGGAACAAAAAGGGTTAAGAACCCCTGCCTTAAGTTGACCCATTTACTAATTATTTGCTAAATTTACTAAATATTAATTATTTAGTGTTTGTTGCATGAGAGTCTTTTTCTTCCATCAACACCTGAGAAATTTTCTCACCAGAACAATACAGACCTGCTCCTTTAAAATCAAGGTACAAACTTCTAGAGGAAATTGGCATTCTAAGGTTTAAATGTTAAGGAAAAAATTTCCTCAACAAAAACTTAGATGTGTTACTAAAATAATATATTGTTACTTACACAAATACAGAATCTAGGCTCTAAAATCATTAGCATTAAAAATACTTATGCCTAATTTCCATGACATCTTAATACAGTCGAATCCTTCCAATGAACCTAATTTAAGTAGAAAGAAGAAAGTTGCTGGGAAGACATATTCACAATATAATCCCTCCACAGAATTCATTGAAATTAAAAACCAAGTAATCCTGAGTTTTCCTCTAAGGTTCTATGCTTAAAAAATGCCATTGACCATGCGTACTATAATAAAAATTTCAACTATAAATCTGGAGGAAAATGGAATAGATTTATTAAAATATCCTCTCATTTTAGTTAATATAATCTTGGTATCAGGTAAAGGTTTATAATCATGACACTGAAGGTGGAAAACAAATAGAATAAAACTGATAGATTAGGCTAATTAAAAATGAAAAACATATATGCATATATATAAACAAATTCATATTTATTCTAAATACAAACATAAATTTTAGAAATCAATAAGGAAAATTAATACATCTAAAGAAAAATGGGAGGAAATGACATGATTAGGAATTTCACAAAAAATGGCCAAAAATCATAGGAAAATGTTCATCATTTCAAAAAGCAAATAGATGCAAATTAAAGGAACAATATTGCCATTCATTTTGACATAAATAAATTTTTAACTTTACTAGCATGCATTGGTAGAATATGAGAAATAGTTACTCTGATATATTGTTTGTGGAAACGTAAAAGTTAAAATCTTTCTGAGGAGCAAATTGGCAACATGCAAAAAAAAAAAAAAGCCTCAGAAAACTGCATAACTCTTGTAACAGCAAATCCAACCTTTCAGAATTTATCCTTAGAAACTAATCTGATATGTGCAAGGATGTTCAGCATGTTACTGTTGAAAAACTGTTAGCAACCTAAATGTCAAGTAAGAGGGCTTGGTTGAATAAACCATGGATATATCCATATACTGGAATGCTATGCATAGGTTCAATATGTTGTTGGAGAAGAATATATAATGACAGAAAAATTCATTCAAAATATGTACAATGGAAACAATAAAAAGCAATATGTATATTATGATCCATTTTAGGAAAAACTGTATATCATACATATTTATGTATGAGTGGATGGATGGCTAAATGGATGGAGAGTTAGACAGAAGGTAGTTAGGTAGATAGTTCAATCAGTGTGTAGATAATGATAGGCTAGATTACAAACACTGGAAGGATATTCTTATACTCACTAAATATCAACAACTTGGTTAACTTAGAGTGGTGTGTTTATGGGTGCATATCTTTGATTCTAAGTTGAACTTTTTTCATACGTGAAAAATTCTTTTTTTGTGACTCATCTAAAACCTGTACTTGATCCACTTTCCTATTAGGATTTTACCATTTTGTGAATCAAGTTGTATAAGTTTTTTAACTACAAACATACAAAGTTGTTGCTGATTGTTTTCCTGGGTTATTTTCCACCAGGTTATGTTTTTGTCCTTCAGAAATTAATCCTTACATTGTCAAATCTATGGACTTTCTCTTAGTGATTTTTTCATTATTTTATACTTAAAACTATGCATAATTGCTAAATCAGTCAATTTTATTTTTTATGGTTACCTGTGATTTTTTTTTAAAAAACATTTATCTCTTTAACTCATCTGGAATTTTTATTGGTATATGATATGAAGTGAGACTAGGACCTAATTTAGTTTTTCCCAAAACTTGTTAGCCAATTGTCCCAGGTCACTTCTTAAGTAGTCCTTCTTTTTCCCATTGATTTATGATACCAACTCAATAAAGTTTTACATACTTGAATCTGTCTTAATTTTCCTTCTTATCCATTTTTTAAAGTGATGCTGTCTTGATTATTATAACTTATAAGACAATTGTATTGGCTATTTGCCCCTGTTCATTCTGAGACGAACATTAGATTTACTGTGGCAAATTTGAAAAAGAAAACTTATTGTGGTTTTAAACTTAGATTACATCAATTGTATGAATTAATATGGGAAGAATAGACATCTTTAATATTCAATCTTCATTTAGTTAAATTGTCTCTTAGGTCTCAGGAGACATCACTTCCTTTATATAGTTCCCACATGTTTTTTCTTGCTAACATTTTCAAGGTATTTTGCATTTTCATTGTATTATAAATGGGACTGTTTGTTATATATATATTTCTAACTATTTGGAAGGAAGATTTTTAAAACCTAGTTCACACAAAGAAATTAATCTAAAAGTCTTAATTTTTAAAATCAATTCTGACACATATATTTTGAAAGCAATAAATAAGCTGTCAACTTTTCATGAGGACAATGATTAAGTAATCCAGAGTAGAAAAGGACAAATAATGAATAAACAGAAGTATGTTAGGACAGAATTTTCACATCTGCATTCAGTAGAAGTGGTAAATTAAGGTTCTTTCATAGATTTCCTTTCCTTAAAATAAGAGATAATCTCAAAAAGAAATTCAATATACATCTTATCAAATATCACCAGACAGTACATATGTGAAAATTCCCACAGAAAGACTTAAACTTAAAACCAGATATCATGATGTTCTGGTTTATAAGAATCACATTTAAAAAATGGTTAATCAATTGTCTAGCTCACACACTGTTAGAAATAACTCTCCTGGCCAGGCAATGGGGCTGGCGGTTAGGGAGAAGACAGGAATGCCCTCCCTCTGTGTAGCATGAATGGGCACAATATCTCCTAAGGGAAAGATCCTAATTCCCTTGGATTCAACCTTACTATACAACAGATGTGGGAGTTCTGTGATGCAAATTGCAATTGCAGGATTTAGGCTGGGCTAAGATACTCATTATAGAAGAGCAAGATCAAGAAATCTTAGGGCAGTCTTTGACAAGCAAATACTCAGAAGAATTATTCTTCCTTGCTGGGATTTTCACACCAGAAAAATCTGTAGTAAGAAAATGTTCCCTAAAAAATAGTCTGGCTTTTCTAGAAAACAAAAGAGAAATCTCGTTTGAAGACCGGTGCTTTTGGTCATTTATTAGACATACTTACTGATGACCCAAGAACAGCTATTTGGAATAATCTCAGTCAATCCCAAATCAACATGCAGGAGGATATGAAGGAATAAATGAATCTCGGGTTTGAGAAAGTGTCTATATTAGCTAGGTCACCCATAGAAAATCAAATGTTTGTAGTATATGGAATTTTGGTTAACTAAGATAGGACTACTGAATTTTCATATCAACACTTCTAACAGAAAATCTTTGTAAAATGTGTTCCTTCATCTTCAAGTCTTAATAACTGTAGAATACTAAGCATATTGCCACTGCTATGAATTTTGTAAAACCATACTTTTGAATTGCTTTTGATAGCTTGATTTATCATTCAATTTTGCTTCTTCAAAATCTCAAAAATGATTTCAGTCCCTCATGCTTTGACTGCATTTCCAAGATGAAATGGGATTTAATAGTCTGGATTAAAATTATTAATAGAACATAGAACTAGGAGAAAATGAGATTAATTTGCAAAACTGTTGGTAGATTACAATTCTCTACATTCTTCATGCAATCCATTTTCAGCAAATACTCCCAATATCTTTATCCACTAATAATTCTACCAGATTTAAAATCCTAGGTACCAAAGCTGTATTTTTACAAGATAACATGGCATGAAAAAACTAACTCCCATTCAACAGTAAATATCCAAAAAACCCTTTAATAAACTGAGTGACTTTCCCAAGAATTTGGAAAATTCCAAATAGTTTCAATAGCACTTATACTTTTTTTGTGGTGTCATTATTTACTTATGAAATCTGACAAAACTGGGAAATTTGTAAGAACTCCAATTTGTCTTCAAACAGAACTCAACAAAATAATTCATGAAAGCATGAATAAATATGAACTAAAGTTTAGCAGGGATTCTTAACAAGAGGTCCATGAGCTTGAATTGAAATAAAAAACAACACATTATTCTTGTGGGGACATGTTGGTGCTGGTATATTTATTAAATAGTACATAGTATAGTGTGAACTTTGTAAGAGGTCTGTGTTTTTCACCTGACTGGCAAAGGGGTCCGTGGAACAAAAAAGGTTAAGAACCCTGGTTTAGAGCATCTTACAATCATTTTCTGAAATAAGGGTTACTTGTAAGACACAGTACTTTTATAAAGGAGAATTTAAAGCTATGCAACTCATTAGCATTCAATTTTGATTGCTATATAAACTCTTTGGTGAAAAAATATGACTTAACCAAGTAATTATTCTGAACTAGGAACTGAGCCTAGTGAGCAAAATCAGAGCTCCAGCATATATTGGAATGAAACATTCTTAGATAGAAAAGACTGGGGCAATAGAGAGGATGATGATTCTCATTTACACTGGATTTTTAAAGAATGATTTTTAACAAAGTGACTAGGTGTCTTTTTAACATTCAGGGAACAAAGCCAGAGATCTAAGAACAGTTAGTGCTGTATAAAAAAAGTTCAAAAATCAACCAATTCTGACAAATCTAAGTAGGAATAGGATTAAATAAGAGTGATTTCTTTAATGGACAATGGTATACTGTTCTCTCTGCTGTCTAATGAGGCAAAACAGGGCCATTTTAGGAAATGACAGGGCTGAGTTGTATCATGGTCCTCTCAGTTGCTGAGTGTATGTGAAAATTTACTGTAAGAAAAACTAGTTGCTGAAAAATCAGGTTACTAAGATTTTTGAAATACACAATCCCAGTTATAATTTCTGTGATAGTTGATAGACACCAATAAAATCCAAGGTCCTAAGTCAGATTTAACCTTCTTAAACATCATACTCCCATTTCTCAGAAAATAAAAACAAAAATCAATTATGAACATGCTCACTCAAGACTCATGCCTACTTATTTGTTAGGATTTTAGTTATTTTAATTATTTTAGCTTTATCAAGCACTAAAGGAAGTCAAGACATGATAATATGGTTATAGCTTTCAAAAGAACAAGATTATAAAGTATAAACCATATGACAAAAATAAAAACATGATGTAATATATTGAATAAAATAATAATTAAAATGTCAGTGGAACAGAAGTGAATTATTGCAGTTGAAAAAAGATGTTGAAAAGAAACACATGCTCACTACAATGCCTAAAATTAAAAAGACTAATAATACCAAGTGTTGGTGAGGATGTAGTGTAACTGGCACTCCCATATAGTACAGCCACTATGGAAAACAATTTAGTAGTTTCTTATAAGGTTAATCATACCATGTAAAACACTATTCCCACTCCCAGATATTTACTCAAGTCAAATTAAAATGTATATTCACCAGAAATCTGCAGGCAAATGTTTACAGCAGCTTTATTCACAATTGCCAAAAACTAGAAAGGACCATACTGACCAAGTAGCAAATGTATAAACAAACTGTGATATATCCATATAGCAGACTACTACTTAGAAATAACAAGGAAAAATCTTATACATGCACCAACATGAAATTTAAAAGCATTATGTTAAATGAGAGAAGCTAGACACAAAAGAGTACATACTACACGTATTAGAAGAGTTTTCCAGAGAATCAGAACCAAAAGGACATACATGAAAAATGTGTGTGTATATACACATATACATTTACCAAATTTGTTCACATGACAGTAGGGGCTGGTAAGTTCAAACTCTATAAGGGCAGGCCTCAAGCTGAAAACTCTGATGTTGAAATCCTTGGACTGAATTCCTCAGGGGAAGCTGACTGGAAATTATGGCAAAAGCCAATATTGAAGTTGAGGCAGAAATTCTTCTTCTGACCTTTGAAATCCTCAGTTTTGGCTTTTATGACCTTGAAAGGATTAGATGAAGAGATTGCCCACTTTTCTGAAGGCAATCTTTGTTGATTGTAGATGCCATCAACTCATTGCAGCTACAAATCCCATGTACACCAATAGAAATCCCCTCATAGTAATAAGGTCTGTGCTTGACCAAACAACAGTATACCATGACCTAGCCACGTTGACACATGATATTAACTATCACACTCTATCATTTCATTTATATGAAATTCTTAAAAAGATAAAACTATAGTAAACAATCAGTGGTGGCCAGGAGGTGAGTAGAACAGGAGGTGAGTGTAGACAATTGACTTTCAAAGGTCAGGAGAGATCTTTTGGGGTGATGGAAATGTTCAATATCATGATGGTGCTGGTAGTTTCATGGCTATAAACATTTGTCAAAACTCACTGAATTAGACAATTAAAAATTGGTAAATATTCCTGTATATAAATCAAACCTCAATAGTTAATTTTAAAAAGGAATACAAAAGAAAAGAGAAATTTTATGTATAGAATTCCTACTCTGCGTTTGCATTAAAAAGAAATGTAATTAAATATAGGAAAAAACCAAACTTGGTTAACTTAGAAATAAAGTAGTATAAAGAAAAATCAACAATGTGAGTTCATAATAAATTTCATAACTATTAACAAATAAATCAGTAAACCTATATTGTGTATAGGATGGCTGAATAATTCTGACCTGCTTCTGTTATGGCAATACTGCTATTAAGAGTTACAAAAGAGAAAAACAAAAAGGGTCCTGGCGCTGTGTAATGGAAGAAGCTATTTCCAGCTTGGATCCCACTTAGTAAGCAACTCTTGTTATTTCTCTACCACAGGAAGCAAATAATAAACTTTGTCATGGTAGGATAGCAGATAATACTGATGGAGGTGGAGAAAACAGACGTTGGATAGGACACTTAGGTTAGAGAGAGAGCGTGGGCTACAGATCCAAGAAAGAGAAATTATTGCTAGGATTAACAGCTTGCATTTTTGCAGCACTTATTGAAAGAAACACAAGTGTGGAAACCCACTAAAAATAAAAGCTACTTGAAATTAATTTTAAATAAGGAAAATGACAAAAAGTAAAAATGAAATGCTACGTGAAAAAAAATCACAAGATTCTGAAAATAAGAAAATTTTTTAGCACAAACCAGCAAGGAACAGAGTGATCTGGGACATGTAGCCAGACTGATTAGGCTTTCCCAGCAGTTTCTTACTGTGGAAAGCCTATCAGTTTTCAATATTTATCCTTTTTCTTTGAATATATTTATGTGTAAATTAATGTATAATAAAATACATGTAGTTCCCATTCAAGGATGTTGGTCCAATTATTGTCAAGCAATTATGTTGCCACCAAACGATTACTGGACTGTGTAGACCATCAGGCAAAAGGTAGGAAAATCTTCATAAAGAATTTTAAGTTTAAAAAAGCAGTAATATGGATCAAATGAGTATTACAGAAGTTAAGGGTGATGAGAAAAAACCTTGAGTTAACAGGAAGTCTTTACAATGAAAAAGATATGTAAATGAATATACACACACAAGTGCATGTGTACATGCCTATGTCCTCTCCCCCTTAGGTTATGAAATTTTTAACAAAGCTCTGAAAATAGGATATGAACCAAATGTGCAGAGCCACTAAAATTTTATACATGTCCCATATCACTTAGTTTTTAATGTCTTCCATCTTATAAAATAACCAATTTTAAGAGATGAATTATTAGTACAGTAGACTAACAGTCCATAGGAACTTACTGAGTTCTCAATGAATGACGTCAATATTGCTCAAATGAAGATCAAAATACAAATTTAGTAAAATATTAATACCCTAAAATGAATGATTAATAGAATGGAAAAGACACTTGGATTCAGAGGCATACAATTGAAAGAAATGACAAAG
This sequence comes from Cabassous unicinctus, assembly GCA_029593785.1. NCBI lineage: Eukaryota > Metazoa > Chordata > Mammalia > Cingulata > Chlamyphoridae > Cabassous > Cabassous unicinctus. Next base: position 8,956 of record JAQZBX010000523.1, on the reverse strand, counting down.
ATAAACAAGAACAGAGAATGCATCCATACAGTACAAGGAAAATACTTACCAAATTTTATTGCTCCCAAATCAGACATGTTGAACTAATAAAGGGAAATACTTAAAAACAATTATTTGCAAGGAAACAGAGTGCAAGATCATCCACTCTATTAAAAAATGAGTAATAAATATTTTCATCATTCAAGAGGTTGGCAAGACACATTTTATTCTTAAATAGGTAAAGCATACATTTAAATTATTTATTAGAATAAAGCTCAGTTCCATCTAGATTCATAGGCAATAACAATTTTATTGATATGAATTTAAAACACAGCTTCTTCTGTGATCTGGAGGAATGGTAGATCTTTGCTAAAATGAAGAAAATATTGAACCAAACACCTCAATCCTGGGTAAATATACAATCCAAATATGGCTGGATAGTGGATCTTTATTTTACAGAATTTGTGCTCTGACCAATGAAAGAATTTAATTATGGGCATGTAAGTAAACAGGTTCAATTTCTAATGACTAGCCAATATCAAGAAACCATTACTTAACTTTGAAGAGAATGATCATTAGCAGAATAAAATACTCTTCTTTCAAAGAGAAAAATTGATGGCCAATCCATTCAAGTAACTTTCTAATCCAAACCATCCATCAAAGGAGAACCATAGACAAAATAAGAAAATGTTTTATTTCATCATTTCTGCTTTCAAGTGCATGATGTTGATCCAAGCTGGGAATTTAGTGAAAAATTATTTGTGCCCAAACCAAAGTGTTTCTCATCTAGTCCATTTTGGATTTGACAACTTCTGGCTCTTTCCAAATATTTTTTTTCAAGTCTACATCTAGGGTTCCTCCAAATAAGATATGTCCCAAGCACAACCTACAGACTATCCAACAACCATCTGTTTTCTTTCCTTTACCGACAACAGCAATACTCATTCTCTTATCTGACATATTCAGAGTAGATGCTCTCCATATAAAGCACCACTCATTTTTACACCATTTAAGATCCATGGTATTGTTTCACAACGACAAGGACAACACCTTTCTCCCTAATTCTTATAGAAAGTGGGGGAAAAATAAGAATAAAAGAGAGAATGCTTTGCTCCAGGAAAAGTGCAAATTTAATTCCTACACCTACGAATCCCCAACCCCTTCTACTCACATACATTTGTTCTACCTCTACACTCATCAATCTTGCAAATGCACCAGCGGGCATACTTGGCCTTCTTCTAAAAGCAACAAGGAGATTGCCCTTTTTCAAAAATTATTCTGTACTGTTCTATGGCCACAGTAGCACTTTTCACAGTTGGGATTATTCTCCACATTGTTGTATCCAGTCAAAGCCACTCAAGAATTCCTATGGTCCCAGCAGCACTAAAAATACATAACAGCTTCCTTACAATAATGGCTGTGAATCACAGCATTCCTCGGCTGACATAAGTAGTTAAAATAGTTGAAAAAAAAAAGTTAAATAAAACTTTTTAAAAAGTTCAAGTAAAAAAAAAATGAAAAAGGGGTTGAAAAGGACTCCCCTACCGTCTAACAATATTAAAGTCTGTCTCAAATTTACAAACGTCCTCAGCAACATCAAATGCCACAGCTTCAAACACACGCGCCAGCTTCAAGCCCGACAGCTTCAAATGCCGCAGCTTCAAACACGCGCGGCAGCTTCAAACGCGCCAGCTTCAAACAGCCTTGGGGCAGCCATCTTGCACACGCTCCAAGGAGCACAACCTCAGGGCCCTTAGGCGGCCACCCCATCCCAGAGGCCACACAGAGGCTTTGTTGGGGGAAAAATGGGAAGAAGAAAAAAAAAAAAAAGAAGGAATATAATTTGCAGACGTTAAATTAGCCCATAGAGGGAGCTCACATAGCCCCATAATTTCACAGTAATTGGAATCTCCTGTAATTTAAAATGTAGCCCCATCATTTGTTAGAGAGAGCCACCAGGGGTCAAAGAGAGCATGTCTTACTTCATACCGATCTCTGCATGCCTATAAAATGCAATTCCATTTAGACCCCCTTGACCGTGTGTTTTGTTACCGCAACAAAAAGATGATGATTCTTGGCTACATGTTCTCCAAAACCAGCCCAGAAATTAAAGGGACTCGTCTATGTGTGCTATTAAGGTGAATCCAACTGAATAAAGACCATAATAAGAATAAAGTTCCAACAATTAGAATTGTCATGGCAATGCCCTAAATGTCCCCCATTCACGGCGTTTGGTTTAGAAAGCTATGCGTTCTCTTTCAACCTTGACTAGAGATTCTCTTGTGGCTATCCATTTCTCTCGCTGTCTAGAGTCCTTAAACCAGGGATGCTGCAATGTGCCTTCAGACAAAGGATAAAACCGGAAAATGACATGATATAATGGCAGAGAGTCTTTTCAATAAAACATGAGAGGAACAAAATTCCCAATTTCTGTGGAAAGAAATATTGAGGAGAAAGTACATTTAAAATAAAAGAAATATTCTAAATGTGCAGTAGAAAGTGAAGATCAATTATTTGCTCCTGTGAAACAAATTTTGAAAGGAAATGGTTTACATTTATGTAAATTCTTAAATATTTAGAAGCTTTAAAATTATGTAAGACAAATGGTTTCTGAAAGAAAAGTTATTTCTATCTCAGAGAAAACATAAACCAAGAACGAAGAGAAAGTGCAATATATAAGGCTGTTAATCAAGAATTTAATATCTGTGGACTTAATTCTATTTGGGATAATCTACTTTATCTACACATTCATTTCTTTGTAAAGTATTATTTGGCATGCTTGTATGTGTTATTATTATTTCTCTGACTATACCTGCTTGCTTTTGGAGCTATGCTTACCTTTCCTACACTCTGTAGTTAAAAACATGACATAAATTTTGAGGATTTAAATGATCTTTTAATATTATAGACATTATATTAACTGTAAAAGATATATTTGTAGGTTATTTTATTTTATAAGGATACATACACACATACTTTGTAGGGAATTATTTGCCTGAAGATGTGAGGCAGAGCTAATTTCAAACCCATATTAATCACATTTAATCAAGATTCCATGTCAGGCAATAAAAACTATCTGAATTTCATACGAATTTGTCTCCTTACTCAATAACCTTCTTGCTGTCGCATGAAATTTCCTGTCTCAAAAATACCGCACTTTTCAGAAGCATTTTTATTTTCAAAATATGTCTGAGAGTGAGGTCCCTGATTTCCACCTCTCATTTCAGACTCGACCAGAAAAATGTCAAGAACCTTGTAGTTAGCACCTATTTCAATTTGATCTCTGAACAAGCTGGATATTTGAAAATAGGAGATATATACCCTAATGTGGTTAGTGACCTTTCACCCAACAGAATAAATAAAAACCTTATTTTTAATATCCTTATTAATAAAAATAGAAAATAAAAGGTAAAACTACAATTACCTAGAATGCTTTCAGAAGTACATGATGTGTTTACATTTTTGATGAACTGAAGGTTAATCAGGAACTCTCGCTTTGATGGCTTAGTTTCTATGCTTAAAATCTTTTTTAAATGCCAATATCCCTATTAGTCTTACAGAGTTTACGAACATAATTTAATTGAGGCCCCTGTGGTTTCCTAGGATCATCAATATGATTATGATTATTCAAAACTATTCTAAATAAATGAGTAGAAGACTAGGATGACTTTATCTTGTTCCATAAAATTCCTTAATTTATGAATTTTTTGGTTCTGTTTTTTAACTTAAAGTACAAAAGCCATGTTATTTGAAAGTTCTGGTTTATTCAATTCAAGTATATACAAAAACACATACTCTGAGAAAGATTAGGAAAAATAACCATATAATAATCCTGTAAGAAGTTTGCAATATATATTCCTACTTGCCATCTGTTCAGACATCTAATCAGCTTTCTGATGATTCAATTTCTAGAATAGAGAAATGAATGGTCTTTTTTTTTTTTTTACCATGAAACAGAAAATCAATGCCAAAAAATAGGCTTGGTTATCTATAAGAAGAAGAGCATACTTTCCTCAAAACTAAGAATCCAGTGGCTGAAGACATATGGAATTAATTTAAAACTATTGGTTAGTTATTGTGAAGCTTTTGACAGTTATTCCACAGGAATACCTTATCCTCATTTAAATACATTGTTTGCATTTCAACAATATTTTCTATAAGTTTTTGCATTTGTGGACTTTTTGGAGACAAATAATAGTGAAGGGACAAACTTAGATTTTTGCAGGATAAAAAATTGAAATTTATTAATATACACTGGTTTTCTTACTCTACCACAGAAAAATCTTGAGCAAACTCTGAAACAGATTTATTAATTATAGAAGATGTTAATATCTTCCATAATTGCCAATTTCACCTTGACTTTATCCTTGAATTTACTTCTAACCAAAATATAAAGATATGAAAGAATAAATATACTTTGGACCAAAGAGTAGGAGAAAAGAATGTTTGATAATGAATAGTATCCTCTAAGTGGGAGAGAAACAGTTCATGAATATGTGATATATAGCCCATTTTTACTTCCTTCAGAATAGTACTGAATCAGCCTCTTAAACCTAATTTTTACAATTTGTAACGGCTCTTCTCTAAGAGGAGGAGTGAGGAATGTTGGGCATGTTTTGGAAAATAAGTTATTTAGGGACTACTCTCTTAAAAATCAGATCAAAGTCAATTTAGTAAGCATATGTTATAATTAATCTTGAAGGTAATTGTTTGAGAACTTGAGCTTCTTCAGATCTGCAGAAGCTGCTAGGTTATATGTATACTAAACATTCTCAACGTCTTTCAGCTCCACTGCAATAAATTACAAACTATAAATGAAAAGTCAAACATTCAGGAATAGAATGTGACTTAATTTCATTCCATAAAGCAAGAAAGGATTACACTGGCCTATAAAGATGCTTCTTTTGTGTGTATGAGTTATCAAAGAGAATTATAATATGTATTTTTTTTTTTTTTAACGAACTGATGGGAATATATTTTGGTAGAAGTTACTCATGAGTTGCAACATGCTTTTGGCTTTAACCATTTCAGAACATCTGTGAGATGCAACTATAGAATGGAAATTGCTTTACAAACTGTGCAGTAAGAGAGCTACAATTTTGTTTTCCCCTTGTCAACGGAAAATAAAATAAATTTCCCATCAGTCACAATGAGAGCTAGAGGGACTGATTATTCAAAATACAGTAGCACCTACATTTCTCCAAATATTCCCCAAGATATGGCTTTTGTGCTGAGTATTAATAATTTCCTCAAGCTGTACACCTGAAAAATATATGTCTCATGTCTGGTGTTCATAATCTGGTAGACAACCACATGTGTTCACAGCCCATATCTTTGAGACAATTATTCTCCTGGGTATGCAAATATACTGGGCTTGCAACATGTTTATTCAAAAGAGTGGGCAAGAATATTTCTTCTAAGAGCATCTGCAGGTTTCCACTAGAATTCTGTACATAACAATATATTTCCCCATGAATTCAGCTTTTTTGCTAAGTGAAATTTATACAACTTTTTAATGAAAGCTTTACATTTTTAAAGCTTTACCAAGAGTTAAGGAAACTCAATTTGGTAATAAGTTTTCTTCAAGAAAAACTTATGAAAGAAACATAATTAAACTGCATATGATAAGATTTGGTTTATTGCTTGGATATTGGTATAATCTATAGACAAAAAAGTACAAACATCCTGGTATTCCTAACCCACCAACCTCTTTGCTATGCCCCAGCCAAACACTATCCCATTACTGATTCTATCCTTAGCTTCACAACTATTAAGCTATTTATACTTTATTTCATTATCAACCTGCCCACCTCTTCCTGGCACAGACAAATTTAAAATATTAAGCTAATTTTAACTAATTAAGTAATGAATATTAAAGTACTAAATTAAAAATAAAATATGCTAAAATATTTTGAAAAATAAAAATTCATCACCAGAGTAAAATATGTTAACATACATCTATTGGAACTTGACAGATAAAGTATACAATCAAGAAGTAAATATATATTTATAATATTTGAAAAAAATATTGATTTGACTTAATGGATACATATATAACTAAAATGATATACACATACAACATTATATCTAACAAAGAATAAAACAATCATTTAATCTCAAACACCCAGGAGATATTTTCACATATTGACCAGGTATTATAAGCACACAGAGGAAATTTCAATAAATTTCTCCAAAGTACAATTCATAAAGCCCTGTTTTCTTTTTCTAATACATTTTAAACGGAAGAATTGGGAATTTTATTTCCAGTAATGACAAATTATTTTATTTGTATCAAACCTCCAAAGGAGAAAAATTAAAATACTAGATAAAAATTTTAACTCCTCTTAAAATCATTTAAGAGCTAACAAAATAATAAGAAACTGCAGGAACAAAACTAAGGGGGAGAGAAAGAAACAGACATAAATTGCATATGTGCATACCAAGCTGCTGTAGCCCTGAGGGTATGTAACAAATTTGAAAAATGTGGTTTTGGTTTTAATAGCCATTTGGGCAGAGGAAGAAGAGAAGAGAAGACTCAGGGTCTGCCTATAACAGGGAGGCTGAGAGGAGACTCTCTCCACATTAATTTGGGCTATAAAGGGTTGTGCACCTAATGCAAATGTGATTCATAAACAATGTCTTCCAGGTACTAGAGGAATGGTTGCAAGAAAAGAAAGAAAAGGTGAAAAATATGCTTTGAAAAGATGTCCCTGGCCAGCCTTCCAATAGATTATACTCTGTAGGTTCCTGAGAACGTCAACTTTTATGTTGGGTTAACACTGCCTTCCATCGGTATCATCCACAAATATTAGATAGAAACAAATGTAAATCTTCTGTGGTGGAGTGTGCCTTCATCCTGGGCCTCAAAAAATACAAATGTACATTTTTAAGGACAATTACAGTACACAGGCAATAGTAACAAAGCACACAAGAAACAGGACACTGTGAGCCAGAACCAACAGAAGCAGACAGTCCAAGCAGGTCTGCATCAAATGTTGACATGAACAGATACAGTTTATAAAGCAACCACACTTATTATACTTAAAGAAATAAGAGACACTTTAAAACATCTGCAAAGAATAGAAAACTATAAACCTTTGAAATAAAATGAGTGGGGTTTCTCCACCAATAGCAGACTAGGTTGTTTCAGTCCAACTTTATCCCAGAAAACAACTACAAAATCTGGACAACTATATATTTTTTGAAAATCCAGTCGAAGACACGGAAAGACACCAAGGTTGTAAGGGAGCAAAATGAGCTGTGTATCTGGCACTGCTTTTCCCATCAAGACGATGGCAAATTCCATGGAGGGTAAGAGATTTAGGAGCTGAGCAGAGATTTTGACAGATGTCCAATGCTGAAGAGACAAAAACTAGAATTCAGGAGTTGATGCACTGATATATACCCTACTCTTTTAGTCTGGATTTCAGGAGCTTATATCCTAGAAGTAAGTATAAACTAGAAATAAACCAGTCTTCACCAGTGCTGAAGCTCAGCTTCAAATCACTTCAATTTCTGATTGGATTAGGGTGAGTTTATATTGTTAATGTTCCTACCCTAAAAGTAAATGTATTCTGAGAGATAACATCATTTAGAAAGCCCAAGTACATTTACACATTCATATAAAATGCTGAACTTTTAATCAAAATAACCAGGCATGTGAGAAAACAAGGCATAACTGCAAATTTAGAGAATAAATCAACCACAGAGGAAAGCAACAGGAGATCTAAGTAATAGATTTAATAGTCACAGAATTTAAATAACTGTACTTAATATATTCTAGGAATTAAAAAACAATATTGAGAATGTTTGCAGAAAACTGGTAACTATAAATAAGAAAGAGCCAGAATTCTAGAACCAAAAAACACAATAACTTGAAAATATAAATTTAATATATAGCCTTAGCAATCATATAGATAAAGCTGAAAGAGAGGATTGTAAACTGGAAGGTAAGTTAGAAGAAAATATTAAATCATTGTTTTAGTTTCCTAGTATGCTTAAGCAAATACCATGAAACGGGTCAGGTTAAACAAAGGGAATTTATTTGCTCACAGTTTTGAGGCCAGAAAAATGTCCACTTCAAGGTATCATCAAGATGATGCTTTCTTCCTAAAGACTGTGGTGTTCTGATGCTGGCTACTAGTGATTCTTGGTCCTTAGCTTGTCATATGGCAAGGCACACGCAGAGTCTCCTGGTCTCTTCCTCCTCTTCCAGGTTCCATTACAGCTTCTTGCTTTCTGTGGCTTTCTTTCTCACACCTGAGTTTCATTCTGCTTATAAAGAACTCCAAAATAGGATTAAGATTCATCTTGATTGAGGTAGGACACACTTTAACTGAAGTAGCCTCATCAAAAGGTCTACTTACAGTGGGTTCACACCTACATGAATGGATTAAGTTTAAAAACCTGTCTTTCTGTGGTCCATACAGCTTCAAACCACCACAATCATAAAGACACAGAAGGATAGAAACTACAGAAAAGTGCAAGAGAAACTACTGGAACATGGTAAAAATGTTTGAGTAAATGTAATTTGAGTTTCAGAAAGAGAAGAAAGAGAATAGGTTAGAATAAATATTTGAAGGGGGTATTGACTGAAAAGTTTTAAAAATTGAAAAATATCTTAGAAATTGATACAAGTGGAATCCCAACAAGGATAAATACAGATAAAGTAATATTTGGCACCTATTGTAGAACTTTGAAAACCAAGGTAATGAGAAAATCTAAAAAGCAGCTGTTAGAAGGCATATTACCTTCAAGAGGGCAACAATATGATTGACAGCTCTTGCCATAATAGAAATTGTATAAGCCATGAAAAAAATACAATAGTATCTTGAGAATATGGAGAGAAAATAACTACCATGAATTTTATGTTCAGTAAAAATATAACAAAATAGTTATTTTCAGAAAAATCTTATAAAGATATAGCATGGAAGTCACAGAGGCAGGAAATATTTAGAACAATCAAAAGGGACAATAT
>JAQZBX010000522.1:54539-106591 GCA_029593785.1 Cabassous unicinctus | reverse complement strand
CAGCTGTAGCTGGCATAAGTCTCGTCTCTCTTCCCAGGGCTCATCTCTTTTCAGGCTCAGCTGCTCTGCTTTCTCCACAAGGCCAACCATAAACTATCAGGTGAACAACTTGGCTCTCTCCCCAGGGCTCCAGGGTCAAAGTAAACTCTCTCTTCTGCCGTGTTGTTTTCTGTGTGAGTTTTGACTCACCAAGGGGACGGGGACTCAACACCCTACTGATGTGGCTGAATCAAAGCCCTAATCTTAATTTAACCAAGTAAAAGTGAAAGCTCTGAATTTAATCCAATCAAAGGGTATCACGCCCAGAAGAACAGACCAGTTTACAAATATAATTAAATGTCTTTTTTGAAATTCATAAATAATATGAAACTGCCACAAATGTGTACAATATAAAGCTTAGTTTTGTATATAAATATATTCCATTTTGTATATTCATTACAGGGCATATAGAATATATTGATTCATAATTTCAGGATAGTATGAATTGTTACTAAGTTGTTACCTTTTAAATTGTTATCAAAGTACATGTGTATGAGTGTGTGTGCATGTTTGTTGCTTGATCACTCTTACTTTCAGTTGAGGACAATTTTAGTAAAAAATTCAATAGTTTAAAGGATCAATAATAATAACATAAAATTACTTTTGAAATATATGAACTCTTAATATCCTTTATCCTTGTTAGTGAAAATTTAAAAATATTAAAACCAAGTCTTCAGAAAGGCAGCAATGAATCAAACCTATTATTGAGATTTTAAGCCACTCCAGCTGCATGTGAAGGAGGTGTGAAAAAATGAAAGTTGAATAATCTAAAAAAAATAGTGCTTTTCCGTACATTGTGGGATGGTGGCAATTGTGGGGCACACAGAGTAGTATTCACTCAGTGGGTGATTTTCCAATAGCAGACTCATCTATATCTAAATCCTAATCCAAAATTAAAACTCAAGATGGGTTTCATTGCTTCTGAGCCAACAAAATTCTGAACTGTTTTCCTAGCTAAACTCCCGTAAGTCTCTGATCATCTTAAAATTTTATCTAATTTCAAATATGTCATTAGGATGTATTTTGTAAAGAGGAGTTGTTTTTTTTTTTAATTTTTAAATTTTTTTTTAATTTTAATTTTTTTAATTTTAATTTTTTTATTTTTCTTATTTTTTAAAAGATACTTAGATTACATAAATGTTACACAAAAAATACAGGAATTCCCATATGCCCCATTCCCCACACCTCCCACACAAACAATATTCTTCATTAATGTGGCACATTCATTGCAATTGCCACTGAGCATGGACCATAGTTCACATTGTAGTCTACACTATCTCCCACACAGTTCTGCATGTTATGGGATGATATCAAATGGCCTATATCTGTTGTTGCAATGTCATTCAGGATGATTCTCAAGTCCCAAAAAAGCCCCTGTATTACAACTGTTTTTCCCTCTCCCTGCCCCCAGATCCTCCAATGGCCACTGCCTCCACATCAATGTTGTAATTTCTTCCATTGCTAGAATCACAATATGTCTATAGCAGAATACCAGTAAGTCCACGCTAGTCCATAGTTCATTCCCTAATCCTGAGTATTATGGGATGGTAATGGTCACTCCATCTCTATTGAGAGGGGGCTTCGTTCCCATACAGCTGATGGATAGGACTCTCTTGCTTGCAGTTTTAGGCTCTCTCGTTTCCTTGGAATGGCGGTTGTCAATCCTCACCTCCTTGTTAGTTGTCCTGGGTGAGTCCAATGAACTGGAGAGTAAGTGTTGCAACTCCACTGATGCTCCGGGCCCAGCTGGCACATGGACAGCCCAAATACTCATGTCTCTTGGATGTACACCTACAAACTCCAGCACCAAGTATAGGTGTGAATAGAAAGGACAGATGAGCCATGTGTAGGGAAGCCATAATTGAGTCCAACTCTGTCACTCTCAGAAGCACAAACTCCAAAGTAGGGCGCAATGGCCAGGCACCAAACTCCGGAGCTATCTGCCATGACCATAGGACCTGGGTGTCTCCAGAGCCCTCAGGAGCCCCATTATTTGGGGCAGTATACACTTCGGCATTCTATGAGATCCTGCTGAGATGTGCATAAGTGTTACCTCTGGGATGACCTCCCAATTCACTTTGAAGTCTTTTTAGCCATATAAACTCATTTGTCTTTACCGTTTCTCCCTTTTATTCGAGGTCTTTTTCCAGTTGCTTTGTTAGTTGGTGCTTGGTAGTAATCCCTCTGTGCCAGGGAGGTTCATCCCTGAGAGTCATGCCCCATGCTGGGGGGAAGGTAATGCATTTATATGCTGAATTTGGCTTAGAAAGAGTCCACATTTGAGCAACAAGGAGGCTTTCAGGAGGCAACTCTTAGGCACCCCACAACACTAGGCTAAGTTTCAATTTCAAGAGCAAAGGCTCATAAGTATAGTCGTCAATGTCAAGGGCCCATTAATGGATCATCCAGAGGAGTTACTTTAAAATATGCTTGTCTAGACACTTGCTTCTTATTCTCATTACCCCATTTGGGCAAATGTAGATGTTCTTTTATGTAAAAAAGGTGTAATAGTAAAGTGGAGTTGAAAATATCTCCAAAATTTCAAGTTTCTTACTGTCATTACCTAGAAGATACCCAATTTACAGCTTATAACTACTCAGATTTTCAATCTTTAATTTTTGGTGCTAAAACTGATTAAATTTTGATAAATATTTGTTGTTTATATATTTGAATTTTCTTTTGGTGGGAATACAGTTAGTAAATATCATTTACATGTTGTTTTAAATGGTTCTGTTATTCAAATAGAATGATAGGTTAATACCCTATATTGATGATGTTTTGAAATGTTTGGCAAAAATCATAATGTTTTAATACTGTAAAAAAGCTATTTGTAATTAATCTATTGAGCACATGATTAAGTTAAATAAACATTCTGAGCTATGTCATTTGTACTTAAAATTCCATCTCCTAGTGTTTTTGGCTGAACAAGGTAACATCAAATCTCCAGGCTAATGAGGGAAATTTTCTTAATGCATAACTACATTCCAGAATGCAAGGATGAAGTCATATAAAAAATCAAAAGAAATGGGTGCCACCATTTGAATGACAAAGAACAATATTGTTATATACCAATTAAAAATTCCTGTCAGAAGGGAAGCCTTTGTATTGGGCTACTTATCTGTTGAAGCCTTTGTATTGGGCTACTTATCTATCTACCCATTCTCAACCTCACTAATTTTTATCTAATGGAGCAATACAACCTACTTATTAAACACAGAGGCAAGACACCAGAAGATTTGTTTTCCATAGAAAGAAAAGAAACTATATGATAGAAGGCATGACGGCCAGGAAAGAACTATGGATTTTGGCATTGGAAGAACTTTGGATTTTAATCTCTCATCTACTTGCTTCTATTATCTACAACCACAACTGAGGCAACAATATTACATTTCTTTAATGCTTGAATGAGACCTAAGAAAATAATGTAAGTACCTGCAACAAGATATGATTTCCAAAATGACTATTTATATAAAAGTAATCATGTAAGATTTGATAGGACTTTTTGTTCTATAGATAAGAAAATGCTGCATTCAGAAAACAAACAATGAGGCAAAGGACTCTTCAAAAGAGAGAAGTTGTCAGTCCAGCAAAGTAGGAGCATCCATGAATCCATGAATAATGTTTTCAAATTCTAAAAATTGAATATCCAGAAGACTAAAAGAGTCTTATATTGTCTGTATAAATAGAATACAAACTAAAGATGAGTTTTAATGCAATTAATTATAATATAAGATGTTGATGATTAAATAATAAATCATGACTCAGTAAAGTTGCCTGGGAATTAATTATTATATTTAATGGTGCCATAACCTGCTCTAGCTAATAAAAAGCTTTAATTTTTTTATTTTCTTTAGGAAAAAGAATAAAACTAAACAAAACAACATTTTATCAGTGCTGTGCTCACAATTATGAGCTGTGCTCAGTCCTTGTCAAAAAATATTTAACATACTTCTTGTACTTCTGTGATATGAAGAGCTGGAGAGATCATCACTCTCACCATTATGATAAAAAAGTGTCAGATCGAGCAAGATGGCAGACTGACATCCTTTATCCTTTATAATACCCACTGGATACAAGCTTAAGGAATAGACAATTCAGTGACTCAATTCTAGAGTTAACACATTACAATATTCAAATGTCCAGTGTGCAGGAAAATAATCATAAAGTACACAAAGAAATAGGAAATGATGGTTATTTTAATTTCCTGGACTGCACAAGCAAATACCATGAAATGGTTCAGCTTAAACAATGGGAATTTATTTGCTCACAGTTTTGAAGCCAGGAAAATGTCTAAATCAAGGCATCAGCAAGATGATTTCTCCCTGAAGACTATGGCATTCTGGGGCTGGCAATCCTTGATTCCTCTGTCACATGGCAAGGCAATGGCAGTGTTTCCCTTCTCTTCCGGGTTTGGTAGGTTTCAGCTTCTTGTTTCCTGTGGCTTTCTCTCTGCCTGAATTTCACTCACCTTATAAAGGACTCAGTAGTAGAATTAAGAGCCATCCTGAATGGGCTGGACTACAGCTTCTTAACTGAAGCAACCTCATCAAAAGGTCCTACTTACAATGAACTCACACACATAGGAATGGATGTTTTTTCTGGGGAACATACAGCTTCAAACCACCACACTCGTCCCTCTGGAACCCAAAAAGACATGTTCTTTCTATACGCAAAATACATTAATTCCGTCACAATATCCCAAAAGCTTTTACTCATTTAAGAAACACTGCTAAGTACAAAGTCTCATAAAAGTCCATTATGGATGTTGTCACAGTTTGAAGGATTTTTATGGATTCCAGGAAAGATCATGTTCTTGGAAATCATCCATTCCTTTGGTTGTGGGACCCTTTGATTGTATTAGATTCAGTTAGTGGGGGGCTTTGATTGGGTTGCTTCAGTGAGGCATGGCCCAGGGTGGGACTTGTTCATTTTGCTGGAGTCCTTTATAAATGGAGGACTGAAAACAGACACACAGAGAAAAAGCGGTAGAGACAGAGAAACCCTGAAATGCTGAGAGAGAGATCCTGGAGGTTAGAAGCTGGAATCAACAGAGTATAGAGGCAAGGAAGGAGGCCCCCAGAGGCTGAGAGAGAGGTCTGGAAGAGAAAGAAGAAAGAAGCCATTTGCCTGATTGCCCACAGCTGAGATCAGGGAAAGAGCTTCGCTTGGCGCCTTGATTTGGGCAGAGCTGCCATTACACCCTGCCACATGCCTGATGACCCACAGCTGACTTTCAGTGAGACAGCATCTCTAATGATGTCTTGATTTGGATATTTTCACAGCCTTGGAACTGTAAGCTTTTAAACTAATAAACTCCAACAGTAAAAACCAACACATTTCTGGTATACTGCACTGACAACCTTTAGCAAATTAGAACAGGTGTGGTCCATCCTGGGGCACAATTCCTCCCCTGTTTGTGGACATGTGAAACTTAGAAAACCAGTTATCTGCTTCAAAGATACAATGGAGGGACAGGAATAGGACAAACATTTCCATTCCAGAAGGGAGAAATTGGAAGGAAAACAGAGGTCTTGGATCTCAAACAATTCTGAAACCCAGGAGGGCACACTCTATTAGATTTCAAGGTATGACAGTCATCTCTGGGATGATGTTTTGTCCTCTCGGTCTGATGGAGCAGCAGCCCCACTCCTTCCAAGCACTTGTGCAATGGCCATGCTCTCCTTGAACACTTGGATGAAGGCCCCACCCTCTCCAAGCATCAGCATGGTGGCCAGGTTCTCCATGAATGGTGGCTCCACCCTCTCCAAGCATTGAGGTGGAAGCATTCTTCCTGAATGAGTTAGAAGGCCTGCCCTCTCTAAGCATTAGGGCAGACTCACTCTCTCCTCTTAAATGGGTGGACCTGCACTCTTGGTGTGAGAGGATGTCTTTGGTCCAGGTTCAGCTTCTGTCTTCCCTTGAAGTGATTTTTTCCTGCAAGTTGTCCCTTCTCTGTCCCTCTTTGTCCAGGATGGCAGTGGTTCCATTTATACAAATTATGCAAAAAAAAAAAAAAACCACACAAAACTTGTTAGCCTTGCATGTAGTTGATAGGGACAAAAGAACCATCAGACAAAAGAACTTTCCACAAATCTTTTCTAGGTAACAGCATTTCTAACCCTAACTTCCATAGAAATTCCTGACTGGTTCCCTATTCAGTTAAACCCTCACATGGAGTACCATCCTTTGGGGACTCACTTTCCAGAAGCTCTGAGTTTTCCAAACCATCAATTTCTGGTTTCTGTGTGACCAGGACTTCAGTTCTTGGCTTATTCCTTTACTGCCTCCTTTCACTATAAGCTGCCAGGAGAAACCAGGCTGAACTTTCCACATTTAGCTTGGAAAACTCCTCAGCTAAATATCCAAGTTCATCACTTTTAAGTTCTGCCTTCCATCTGATATCAGAACACAAGTTTGCCAAGTTCTCTGCCACTTTAAAACAAGGATCACCTTTCCGTGTTTCCAATAACACAATCATCATTTCCATCTAAGGCCTCATCGGACATACCTTTAGCATCCATATTTCCTAACAACAATCTCTTCAAAGCAATTTAGGGTTTTTATATCAAGTACCTCACAATTATTCCAGCCTCTATTCATTACCAAATATCCAAAGCTGTTTGCACACTTTTGGTATTTGCAATAGCAGTACCCCACCTCTGGTAGCAAAATCTGCTTCAGTTTCCTGGGCTGCTCAAGCAAATATCAGGAAATGCTTTGGCTTAAACAATTAGAATTTATTTGTTCATGGTTTTGAGGCTGGAAAATTTCCAAATCAAGGCATCATCAAGGCAATGATTTCTCCCCAAAGATTGTGGCATTCTGGGGCTGGTTGCTGATGACTCTTGGTTCCTGTGTCACATGGCAAGGCACATGGTGGTGTCTCCTGGTCTCTCTCTTCTCTTCTGGGTTCTGTTGATTTCAGCTTCTTGTTTTCTGTGGCTTTCTAGATCCATGTCTGAATTTCACTCCCTACAAAAGACTCAAATATAGCATTAAGACCATCTTGAATGTTCTAGGCTACAGCTTCTTAACTGAAGTAACCTCATCAAATGGTCCTACTTACAATGGATTTACAATCCATAGAAATGGATTACATTTAAGAACATGTTTTTCTGGTGTACACACAGCTTCAGACCACCACAATGGCCTGTTCAAACAATCAGAATAAAGCAAATAGAAAATATCAATGAGGGAGAAGAAAATCATGACTTACCAAGGACTTTTAAAATAGTGTCTTAAATATGTTAAAAAAAAAAAAAACTAAAGGAAAACACATGCAAATAAATAACTAAAGGAAATCAAGACAATGATACATGAACAATGTATCAAGAGAATAACAATGCAGAGATAGAAATCATAAAAAGGAACCAAACAGAAATACTGAGGCTGAATACCAAAGTAAATAAAATTTAAAATTCCATAGAGGACTTAAATAGCAAATTGGAGCTAACAGAAGAAAGAGTCAGTGAATTTTAAGTTAGGGTAATAGAAATTATTAACTCTGAGGACTTGAAAGGAAAAAGAATGAAGAAAAGTGAACAGAGCTGGACGGACCCATGGAACACCATTAAGCATACCCATATATGCATTTATGTATGTTTCAAAAGCAGAAGAGAGGAAGTAAGGAACAAAAAGGATATTTGAAGAAATAATGGTAGAAAATTTCCCTTATTTGACAACAGACATGAATATATACCTACAGGTTCAATTAAAACCAAATAGGATAAATTCAAAGAGATGGCCAAGACACATTATAATGAAACTCAAATGCCAAAGACAAGGAAACAATACAGAATGCTGAAAGAGAGAAACAACTCATCATGTTCAAAAGATTCTCAATAAAATTGTCATTTTGCCAAGAGAAATCATGAAGGTGAGAAGGAAGTGGGGCAACATATATAAAGTGCTGTAAGAAAAAATATTAGCTAAGAATTCTATATCTAGCAGTACTGTCCTTCAGAAATGAAGGAGATATGAAAACATCCCCATAAAAACAAAAGCAGAGGGAGTTCAGCACCACTAGACCTGCTTTACAAGAAATGAAAAAGGGGGTTCTTCAGTTTGAAAGGAAATGACAGTAGACAGTAACTCAAAGTCATATGAAAAAATAAAGAAGTCCAGTCCAGGTAACTACATGGGTAAATATAAATAAAGGGAAAGAGACAATGGGGAATTACTGCCAACAGTTATGTTATTCCTATGGGGTTTGATGAAATGTCCAAGAATCAGATAGTGGTGATGGTCAAACAACCTTGTTCATCTAACAAAAATCACTTAATCAGGGAAGCAAGACACCACGATACCTCTTCATAGGACAATAAAGACAGACAACATAAAACTGTACCTACCTAAAATTCAGAGAACAGAATTTTCAACTGTAGAATACATATGTATATTTAATATATTTAAAAAAAAACAAAAATGACTTCTTGTTTCTGTGTTGACATGCGAAGAGTTTGGAAGTGGTATGTTTCACCCTCACAACAAGGAAAAAGTGTACAAATTGAAAATCAATGACTTTTCTTATATCTATCAGAGAATTTAGATCATAGGACTATGTGCTATCCCAAAAACTGGTGAGAAAGGTGAATATATAGAATATAGGTTAGGTTAAGTGAAGTAGTAGCTGCTAGTGCCCTATAGGAACAATTAAATCACCACTTTGATGAATTTCTAAAGACTGAGTGTGGACTATCAAGAGACATGAAAACTTCTGGGGACCCAGTTTAAGGGGGACCTCCATAATTTCATACTTTTGTGAGTTTTATCTCCATGAGCCCCACCAAGTTCTCATAGTGAAGACTTGAGAAAAACCCCTTTATGTTAACCCAGGAGAATAGGAAATAACCCAGGGAAAAAGTTACAATTTTGAAATAAGCCCAGAGCATTCACTACAAAAAAAGATGTATCTAGCAATGGAAAAGGCATCACCATAGCCTTATCTGGCTCTGGGAAAGGGAAATTGCCCAACTCCAGCTCCCTTTAGCCTTTCAGTCTGACCCATGTGGGGGTGGGGGGTGCAGGGAAGACAGAGCTGAGAAGTACTCGTGAAGGTCACAACCCTGGAATACAGGACCAATAAAAGAATAAAGAATAATCATATGATTAAACAATACTTACTTTCTCCACAAACCTTACCACATGAATAGAGCTCCTGTAAAATAACAGTGGATTACAGCAGAAAGAATTGAAAAGCTTAGCCTTTCTTTAAGAAATAGTTTCTAAGGAAAACCAGCCTCAATAACAAAAACAAAAACAAAGTCACTAGAAGAAATCAAAGTCTCTGTGGCAGTTTGAAATTATTTCATGAATTCCCCAAAAGAGAAAGATTGTGCTTGTAAACTGGTCTATTCCTGTGATTATGATACCATTTGATTTCATAAAATTTGGTTGAGGGTCCTTTGATTATATTATTTGATAAAGATTGCTTTAAGGCTATTGATTGGACTATGTCAATGAGGCATGACTCAGGTTGAGTCTCTGCCCTCTTGCTGGGTCTGATATAAACAGATACACAGAGAGAGACAGTCAGACACAGGAAAAGGAAGCCACCATATTCGATACTGATATGTGAGAGGAAAATACCTCCATTTTTGTCCACAGCTGTGCTGCAAGTAAAAGAAAACCCTGAGAAGCTCAAAGAGGCTGGGCTCACAGATCAGCTAAAGAGGTGATGAACCCTGCTATATGCCTGGTGGCCTCAGCTAAGCTCAAACCTCAGAAGAAATCAGAGCAGCTGAAAAATATAGGTGGCCCAAAAATAGACAAGCCCTATACTTGGTTGCCTTCAGCTGAGCTCTAACCTCAGCAGAGATCTGCGGCCATCTTGCTTCAACAAGTAGCAGCTGACTGGTGAGAAAGCTCCACTTATGGTGCCCCGATTTGTACTTTTCATGGCCTTGGAACTGTAAGCTTTTATCCAAAATAAATCCCCTTTATAAAAGCCAACCCATTTCTGGTACATTGCATTGGCAGCCTTTTGGCAAATTAAAACAGAAATAGCTGTATTAGGCTTCTTTGGGTAAAAAGAATTGACAGGAGATATCTGTAAATATGCGATTTTATAAAATTGTCTCACACAACAGTGGGGATGAACAAAGTCCAAATTCCATAGGGTAGGCTGCAAGCCAGCAACTCCAATGAAGGTCCCCTTTGAGTTCCCCAAGAGAAGCTGGCTATATGAAGTAAAATGAGAATTGTCTTTCCAAATGTTGAAATCACTTGTCCTTTTAAGGCCTTCAACTTATTGGATAAAATGTCATTCATTGCAATCAACTCACTGATGATTAAAGTGCATTAAATGCCTTGGTATTACAATAAGCACGGTACTTATTGTAGAAGAATAATATATACCTAAAACAAGCAAAATAAAAGAAAATATAAAAACTAGAGCAGAAAATAAAGTTATTGAAAACAAGAAAACAATGGAGAATATCAACAAAACCATAAGCTGATTCTTTAATTAGATGAATAAAATCAATAAAATTCTTGCCATTATAACCAGGAAAAGAGAAAGAACACAATTTACTAATATTAAAAAGGAAATGGGAGTCATCACTTTTGGTTCCATGGTCATTAAAAGGATAAAAGTATATCATGAATCGATCCATAAGTTCCACACAATTCCAGTCAAAATCTGAGCAAGTTATTTTATGAATATTGACAAACTGATTCTAAAGTTTATATGGAAAGCAAAAGATCTAAAATAGCCAACGTAATTCTGAAGAACAAAGTTGGAGGACCAAACTACCTGATTTTAAATTTTATTATAAAGCCACAGTAATGAAGACAGTATGGTATTGTTGAAAGAATAGACAAATTGATCAATGGAATACAATAGAGAGCCCTAAAATAGACCTAGGCATGAATAGTCAACTGATCTTTGACAAAGGAACAAAGGCAATTCAATGGAGAAAGGATCATCTTTTCAATAGATAATGGAACAATTGGAAATTCAAATGCAAAAAAAAAAAAAGAAAAAAGAAAAAGAAATAGGCACAGTCCTTGCTTCTTTCTCAAATTTTAAATTAAAACACACCAGTTGCCCAAATTTAAAATGCAAAACTATAAAATTTCCCACAACATAACACAGGAGAAAATCTAGGTGACCTTAGATTTGGTGACAAGTTTTAAATAGAATACCAAAAGCACAATTCCTAGAAGGAAATGCTGATATGCTGAATTTTAAAATGAAAATCCCTACTCTTGGGAAACAATATTAAAAGAATGAAGAGGCAAGCCACAGAGTGGTAAAAAATATTTGCAAAACATATCTGATAATGGACTTGTATCAAAAAATATTAAAAGAACTTTTGAAATTCAACAATAAGAAAACAAACAATCCAATTAGAAAATGGGTAAAAGATCTGAGCAAAAATGGCAAAAAGATTGCTGTATTTCCAAAGAAAATATACAGAGAGCAAGTAGGCATTCAAAAAGATGCTCAATATTATATGTAATTAAAGCATTAAAAATTAAAGCAAGGATGAGATCCCACTATACACCTATTTGAAAGGCTAAAATACCAAAATACTGTCATATAAATTGCTCGTGAGGGTTCAGGAAACAGAAATGCTCTTTCATTTCTGGTGAGCATGTGAAATGATAAAACCACTTTGGAAGACAGTTTAGCAGTTTCTTATAAATGGAAACAAAGTCTTATAATATGACTCACTTTGTCCTTCTAGTTATTTACCCAACTGATTTTGAAAACTTTGGTCCTCTCAAAAATCTGTTTATGAATGTTTTACCAGCTTTATTCATAATCACTTAAAACTGGAAACAACTAAGTTGTTCTACAATAGGTGAATGGAAAAACAAACTGTGGTACATCCATCCAATGGAATATTATTCAGTGATATAAAGAAATGAGCAATTAAGCCATTACAAGACATGGAGGAATTTTAAATGCATATTGCTAAGAGAAAGAAGCCAGTCTGAAAAGGTAGATACTATATGACTCCAAGTATATGACATTCTAGAAAAGGAAAAACTAAAGAGTCAAAAAGATCAGCGGTTTCTAGTGATTTCAGTGGAAGTAGGGGAAGGATGAATAGGTGAAGCCCATTATTAGGATAGTAAAACTATTCTGTATGAAACTAAAATTAAGGATACATGACACTGATGTTATGTATTATTCCCATTGAATGGTACAACACAAAGAGTGAATCTTAATGTAAACTACGTATTAATAATAATGTATTGATATATGGTTCATTAATTGTAATAAATGTATCACACTAATGCAAGATGTTAATACTAGGGGAAACTGTGGGGATAAAACTATATGAACTATCTGCTCAATTATTCTGTAAATCTAAATCTGTACTATAATTAAGTTTTTAACTAGGTAAAAACAACTAACGAATATGTAAAGAATGAATAAGAAATAAAAGATGGGAAAAGTGACCAGATAAATTTGAAAAATATAAAAAAGAAATTAAAAAATATAAGTACAATAATTTAAATGAAAAACCCAATGGAATTTTTGAAAGAAAAATAACAATTAAAGAAGCAAAGGTATAACAAATCTATTTACAAAGGAGCAATGTGGGAGAACTAGCCTTAGGAAATAATAAAGTTTCACTAGCTTTAAAAATTAAAGCACTTACCTACAGAAGTAATTGAAGAAAGAATGGGAAAAAAATAGAATGCATTATAATGCTTACCTGGTCAATTAGTTTTTTATGACTATAACAAATGTGGTGGCTTAAGACAATACAAATTTATTCCCTTACAATTCTAGAGGCCAGAAGTCCAAATCAGTTTCACTAGGCGATTGTTAGGTGCTGGCAGAACTGATTATTTTTGGAGTTTCTAGGAGAAAATCCATTTCTCGTCCCTTTCAGCTTCTAGAAGCTGCTGGCCCTCTGGATTTCTGGCAGCATCACTTCAATTTCTTTATGGTTCAGTTATCACATTGCCTTCTGTCTCACTGATCTCCTTTCTAGATAATCCAGAATTATCAGGCCCACCCAGATAATCCAGAACAATCTTCAAATCTCAAGAACGTTATTTTAACATCTGCATTTGCCATATAAGGTAACATTCACAGGTTCTGGGGATTAAGACATAGATACCTTGTAGGGCCATTATTCAGCCTTTCACACATGGCCAAAAAATGTAAGCAAAGTCATAAGACAAATACTACAAATCTCATACCAGAGAAGAATAGCTAATTTCTGAGAGTAAAGGCCTTATATATGAAGATATGAGGAATGTAAAGATGTAAAGACAGCTCATAAGTTTTGGTGGAAATCAATCAAAATTTGAGAAATTCTTCTAAAATGTGTAAAGAATACAAAATGTTAAGAATACCAAGAAAAACTTGAAGGAGAACAAAGTTGAAATGACTTACAATAGCAACTATCAAGAATTATTTAAAGATTATTGCAACAAAATCATATGGATTTGATGTAAGTGGGCTTCCTCAAAAGACCCCAGAAAATACTGTTCTTTATTTTAATACAAAGATTAATATGGCATAAATCTTTCAATCTATATTGATTGAAAGATACATTAGAAATGCACATAGAAATACTAACCCAGACTTCTACATAATACCAAGAACAAATATTAATTACAGATACGTCAAAAATTTAAATGTGAAAGATAAAACTGGAAGGTTTCTAGAAGAAAATGTTGGGGAATATCATCATGACCTGAGAGTTAGCAAGATTTCTTTCTAATAAAGCAAACAATGCACAAACCATGAAGGAAAAAATAATATGTTGAATTTCATAAAAATGAAAAATGTATATTCACTGAAAGATCTAGAAGTTATAGACTGCTGATGGGAGTATAACAACTGGTAATACACTAATGTGTTTTGCACTGTCCAATGCTGTTATATTTAATATAAATTTTCTAAAAGTTGAATCCTCTCCTATGAGCCCAGAATTAAAATTGCTTTGAGGGAGCAGATGTGGCTCAAGCAGTTGAATGACCACCTCCCACATGAGAGGTCCCAGGTTCAGTTGCCCGTGCATCCTAAAGAAAAAAAAGCAAAAAAACAGACAACGAGCAAAAAACAATGAGCAGAAAATAAGCAAAAACAATGCACAAGGAAGCAGATGTGGCTAAGCAATTGGGCTCCCGTCTACCATATGGGTTTGATTCCCAGGCCTCCTGGTGAAGGCAAGCTGGCACACGCCACTGAGAACAAGATGACACAACAAAGGGAGATGCAGAGGAGACATTGAGAGATGCAGCAGACCAGGGAGATGAGGTGGCTCAAGCAATTGAGTGCCTCTCTCCCAAACCGGAGGTTCTGGGACCAGTTTCCAGTGCCTCCTAAAGAGAAAGATGAGAAGAAAAAGACAAGCAATACAGAAAGAACACACAGTGAATGGACACAGAGAGCAGACAGTGAGTGCAAAAACAATGGGGGCGGTGGGAGAGAAAAAAGGGAAAACAAAACAGAAAAACAATGAGCAGACAATGGGCAAAAGAGACAAGGGAGCCATCTTGGGGTGGGGCGGAGATTGCTTTGACATATGCTTTCTCAACTATTGCTTATAATCTTCAAAATGATAAATATTTATCAAAAATTATTTAAGTATATAATGTAAAAATGACATTTCTTGCTGTCATTGGCTTCAGTAGAATGGCATGTTAATCCTTCAGCATGTGAACTTTGATATTAATATTTGGTAATAGGTTTAATGTCTTTAATTCTTGAATAAGAGTCTCTAAATAAATGTACCTGAATATAGAAAATGAGAATGTGTTAACTTTCTTATTTAAAGTATTATGTATCAACACCAGATAAAATATGTCAAGAAAGCATCTGTTAATTCAAGAATTTCTACTTGAACTTATTCACTGATTTTTAAAATTTGATAAATAGCAAGTAGTTTAAAAGAAAAGTGATATTCTGTTATTTCTATTTTACCAAACCAAACTGAAATAAATTGCCTTCCAGGTTTGTTGAAAAAATCATGATCAAAGCATCTTAATATCAATCTCTTAAAAGTAAATTGTTCCACAAACATTTATTCCCAAATGAATAAAACCAAGTATACAAGTCAATAAAACATTAAAGTAGGAATTATTATACTGAAACCCCACAAACCAAAAAAAAAAAAGTTTAATATCACTAATTATAATTTCTTAGAATTATCAATTATTTGCAGGCAAGTACAATGTGCATCTTTATTCTCTGGAAAAGATAAAAGGAAGTGTGAATATCACTGATTCCATGGTATGTTTGATTATTAAATTTAAAAAGGTATCATTTAAGCACATAACAAAACAATGAAAAGGGCTAAATTATGGCACTGAATGGTGCACCCAAATTTTATGATCACAGCTTATATAATGAAAGTAATATAATAATAATAGTTTAGTCTTCCTAAAAAAGAAACAGAAAAACACAACTTTTAGTTAGTAACTATTATTATTTGTATTTAACTTGTGAGGAAAAATAACTGTAGTACATAAATATCTTGCCCAAACTCACATATCTAATGAATGAAGTGGTTGTATTTCATCCAGGCTTTCCAACTTCAAACTCAGATTTTAAACAGGATACTATAGTGTGTATTAGATAAAATTATATAGATACATGTATAGTAGTAGACAGGGTAAATTAATGCTAGCTGCTATAACAAACAACCCCAAATCATCTGAGGCATGGGGTTCTCTTCCAAGCTTAATGATTGTTGGCAGAATTTAATTTTTCAAGGTTGTACAGCTGAGACCCTCAGCTCTGAGAGGCTGCCCTTTGTTTCTTCAAGGCCCATGCAAGAGCCTCTATGCTGCTTCATATCTCTGATTTCTACCAACTCTGGCCTCTAGAACCTATTTTTAAAGGCTCATCAGAGCCTCGTCCACTCTAGGTAATCAGTTATAGCAATCCTAAATCAATAATTTGAATAACTGTTTTATCACATCTTACTATGGATTATTAATGTCCTCGTCACAACTGGAAATAGGGCATTAGTACCTTTAAATCTAACTAGAATAGGGAACCAATTCCAGAAAATCCAGAAAAATTTAAAACAATTCAACCTTATGATTCTGTTCCTCTGCGATCATTTCTATATCAAATCTGTATCAGACAGGATTCAATTAGAGAAGCAGACCAGCAGGAGACTAACCACATACACACATACACACACACACACACACACACACACATACCCCACAGGTTATTAATGCAGTTGTGAATACTAGGTGAGCAAATCCAAAATCAGGAAATAGAGAACAGAAGCAGGATGGTACCACACAAGCATGAGCTGAAGCTGTTGCAACAGGTGGGAGTCCTCTCTCTCTCCAGGGAAAACCTAAGCCCACTATTTTTTTCCTTCATTCCACCCAAAATAACTACCCTTCCTCTGGTCAAGTCATACTCAGAATAATCTAATGTAAAGTCATCAGATTAGAGGTTTCACTGCATCCAAAAAAATCCCTAGATTAGTTTTTTGGGTAACTTGGTACCCATACAAATTTCCTTAAGCCATATTTAATTTCCAAATATAGACAACAAAATCATACTTCCAATCACATGAATACAACTATACTGCACACAATAAAATATATTAAGCCTTTTCCCAGAAAAGGATACTTGGGTGATATTAACTCTTCTTCTTTGGTATCCAAATCCCTGACCATTCAGCCAAACCGTTAGCCACAGTCTGTGACCCATACCTCTGGACATCTCTCCTTCCAGTCCAAAAAATAATAATTAGCTCACTTCAAGCTCTATCCACAGTCGGATTTCTCTTCATCGCTGTCCTTTATGGCCATCCCAGAATTTAAGCCATTTTAAGGAATGAGCATTACCTGTTACAATATTCCTTACAACTCTCTGCAAGTTTATTCTCATATGATTGAGGTGACTTTAAAATGTTGTTCTAAATTCCAAAATGGAAATATTGACCCTCATTTCCTTTAAATAGCTAGTTTCTCCCTCTTTACTAGTGTTTCAAATTTAATTTATCTACATGTAAAATCTATAGATTTTTATAGTATTTAGCAGATAGTAGCAATAAGTAATGTTTATTCTGAGCAGATCTCAGAGTTGGCAAATACCGGTTTGAGTTAATTTAAACAAAAACTTACTTAAAGGGAGAAATGGTTTCTTTCTTTTTCCAGTTTCTCTTAGTAGAGACATCTATTTAACCACTATTATTAATTTTTTTAATATTACAGTCAGGAAATAGGATTATGGAGATAATTGATCCAGTTTCAACAGAGAAAAAACATTCTGTGGCAGTTTGGCATTGTATATGAATTCCAGAAATAGATATTGGATTATGTTTGTAAACTAGTCTGTACCTGGGCATGATTAACTTATGATTAGGGATTTGATTTGGCCACATCAGTAGGACATTGCAGAGAAACTGCACCACAGAGAAGGGAGGTTAGATTTTTTAACTGGAGCCCGGGGAAGTAAGCACACAGAGGAGCTTGGTTGTGAGGAAGGAGAGAAGACCCTGGGAAAAGAGACAAGCCATTTGCCTGACAGTTCACAGCTGGCCTTGTGGAGAGAACAAAGCAGCTGTGGCCAGAGAGAATCGAGCCTCGGGGAGAGAGGCAGAGCCTAGAAAGCCTGTGTATGGAGCCTTAAGAGGAAGAGGAAGGCTGAAAGACAGTGGCCATCTTGCTCCAACAGGTGGCCACAGACATTGGTAAGGGAAGTAACTTATGCTTCATGGCCTGGTAACTGTAAACTTCTACCCCAAATAAATACCCTTTATAAAAGCCAACAGATTTCTGGTATTTTGCATCAGGATCCCTTTGGCTGACTAACACACATTCCGAAAAACTTTTCACACATTTGGTTTGATTTCCTGTGGAAAGACTACTCTCATTTTAATAATTGTATCAACTTGTTGCATTACGTTAAAAATATTTTTGCAAAATGTCACAATATAGTTAATACATCAAATTGCTCATATTCAGTGTGTAGAAACATGGGGAAATTAATATGGTTTATCAGACAATATTGATAATTGATAGGAAATGGCTATGATCAAATGAATTCTGGGTAAACTACAGTAACTGTTAAGCAAATATATTTACTGCTATAGGAAAATGTTCACACCTAAAATCTTTTCTTTTTGTATAATAGAGTTAAGACAATAGCACATCTGCCTTTACCCAATGTGACACAAGCACGTTTTTAAGCAATATTGTCTATATTTTGTATTGTCTTTGAATATCTGCATTATACCTTGTTTTACTTCATATTCAGAAAATAGAATCAAATACTAGAGGAACAAACTGAATGCTTGAGGCTGTAAGTGTAAATTCACCAAGATTTATTTTATTTGGCTGACATACACTTACTTCTGTCTTAGAGTGAAAAGCATCAGCAGTGTTTAATGGGAGCATAGCCTTGGTAAATAGATATTATTAGCAGAAAAAATGGTGAAGATTTCACAAAAAAAACTAAAATGAATAGAAGGTAAAAAATCAGTAGTTCCTAAACAGTATGATTTTTTCCTTCTTTTGCAGTAAAGTGATAAATTTTAAACTCAGGGGTCATATTCATTTTCTAACCCTCTCTATTGTATGTACCTATCTTACTTTCATCTTTAAGAAAGTTCCTTACATTAAAAGGAAATGTGATATGGAGGAAATAAGAATTTGGATTATCATTTAAAGAGGGTTGGTCTGACTGCAATTTAATGGGAAATAAAACAAATAAAGCATATATATTGACTCTTAGCACTACTCTAAAATGATATTTTCAATATAGAAACATAGGTAGATTTTGGAATTTAAGAGGGACAGTCTAAAATAAAATAAACAACAAAAAGACATAATTTACATTGTTAACATGAATGTATCGACTCTATAACAGCTCTAGTTTTAAAATCTAGTTGTAAAGCATTAATACTATTGTTAATTAGCTCTAGTTTTAAAGCATTGTTTTCAGTTATTAAAATTAAAATAAATCAACTCAGTATCTATTTTCTACTAGGACTCAAAAAAATAAAAATAAACTTAAATCAGATTTGAGAAGTAGTTGAAACATTTATAGATTGTAAAAGCATAAATAAAAGATTCACTCTTTCTGATTTTAATGACATGTTTAATAATGACTTACAATATGAGCAGTCTATTTTCTGAAGCCAATGAATATATGAAGAAACAGAAACAGCATGCAGTATAATTGTCTGGATGTGTAAATATGAAAAATTATAAATGTTACACCTCTTTTCATCTTTGTTTTATATTCCTGGATATTGAATCTCATGTTTTTTAAACTTTCTTTTGAAAAAATTTCTAAAGACCATTTTTATATCTCAAAATTTAGTATTACAGATTATTTGATATTTGTCATATGTGAATATCTAAGATATCAATAGCTCCTTGTTCCTTAGAGCTGCTAAGGAATTGGGTAGGTGATGTCTCTGAGTTTGGCTATGATATATGTTAGCTCCATCCCTCATTTATTTTCACAAGGTAAAATTAAGTGTACACCATGTCAAGTTCATTTTGATTGGCAAGCTTATATTTGGGGGTAATTGTCTGATAAATAAGGTTAATCTTGCTACTCAGATTTAAAATATGAAGTGGCAATGCCATCTTCCTTTTGAATTAAATTTATATTTGGATCATAACCTTGTATTTAATTACTAGTTACCTTGTGAAGGAAAAATGTATTTTCTTCTTTTTTTTATATCCCTTATTTCCATATCATATATCATTGTACTTGATTTTTTAAACTTTGTACTTTTACTTAATAATGATATAAATGTGCATAGTAAGTATTAATGTTACATAAAGTTCAAATTACCATTAAATAATAGCATTTTTGTAAATGTGGAACATTTGATTTTAGAAAATTACTATATTTTACAAAAATACAAATAAATTCTACTACGTATTTCAAGCTTAATATTATTTTTCAAATAGTTCTTTGGAGCATGTTAATCATAGGGGGTTTAATGTGTCTTAATTATTAAGAGTTTGTGCACATCTATTTCCCCATATTTTACATAAACCTAGGACAATGTCTTTAAGTCAATTCCTCAACTTACAGGAATAAATTTTTACCTTCTCAAGAAGAAACAATGGGTCACTATTAACTTAAAAACAGATACCAGGAATGATATAAGAATTTATTTTCAGGTCTTTATCTATGATGCTATTGTTTCTATGAGCCTGATATTTTAGAATTTCTGATTAATGTAACATTACTTTAAAAGATAAAGGAGTTTTAAGAGAAGGATAAATTATACTCTTTCTGAAGAATTTATTTTAGTTCTAAAATATATTTGATTAATAAAGAAGATACAGAAGCATACAGAGACATATTGTGTACTAAAAATGTGAATATTTTATTTTACCCTGAATTTTACAGATCAGAAGATTAGACATCAAATGACCCATATTTGTTTTGTAATATGCCTTATTATATAAATAACATCTCTTTATTTTCCTTTGGGTGCTGTCCATAGTAAGAAATAAAATAGTGCCAATACCAATTTTTATATTATAATAAATTAAAGTGTGAACTGTGTGACTCCATCCAACAAAATAATTTCTTAAAGGGAAAAGCCCAAATTAAATTAAGGAAACATTGATTGGAAACCTATTAGGTGCTGGCCTCAGGTGATGTCTAAATGAATAATACAGAGTGTCTGTCTTTGAGTTAGTTAAAATATAATGGAGAGAAAAACATGTTAAAACAAATGGTATTAAAAAGGCGAATCTTCTCTGCAGAAGGGCAGTTTCCTCCTTCCATTCTTTCAAGGATGTTGCAGGATGCACTTCTGGTCTCCTGGAGGCCCCAAACCAGTGCTGTAGATAGCTCTCGGTGATTACTAACTGCCCTGTGATTCTAGGAGCTCCTCACTCTGCCTCGATCTTGCTGGTTGTTCCAATTCGCTTTTAACAAAATTAGAGTGCATAGCCAAAGATATTTTGGCTGAAACCAAGCATATCACAGGTAAAACATAAACTGTGAAATCAGAAAATTGGACTATTTGAAGTTCTAGCTTTATAGTGTCTGTGTTTTATAATCTTATGCAATTTACTTAGTGTCTATCACCCTCCTTTTCCTCTCAGAACAAGAGCATGGGGAATGAGAAAGAAGTAGCAAAACCACCACAGAAGTTTACAGTGAAAGTTTTTGTTTCTTTGTTTGTTTTAAAAATAATATAGGTAAACGTACTTTGAAACAGTAAAGCTGAAGTCATAAATTGGTTGTCAGTAGCCATGAACATTCTGTCAGTCATGCATTCTGTGACTGGTGGGATGCCGGCAAGCAGAGAGTTTGGTGATTGAATAAAAATTTGCCTATCTTAAATTTCAGATATTTCTGATAAAAAGCCAGATTTCTAGACTTTAAAGGAAAAATGGGACATCTGGGAACACTGGTCCAAAGTTCTTCAGAAGTAAGAATTCTTGGCAATGCTTCCTCTCTCCCATAATTCTCCTTCTACCTCTTGGTAGTCTGCCTGATGTTGAGATAATTGCAGTTACCATTTATCATCATGCTTGATCTGTTTTGTCTTAATAATAGATTTTAGAGAAAAGTGAAATATTTTAATTAATCTCTGTCACAAGTTTGAAGTCAACATATAAGCCAAGAGGGCTACAGAGTTTTATAAAAATGGGGTATCAGATTTCATGGAGGACAGAGAATATTCGTACATGCTACATTTGTGGGGGAAAAATGTGTCTGTTTGAAATAACAAAATATAGACAAAAGTATTAACCATTTCATATATCCACTTGACTTCTCTATACATTTGAGTTGCAAATTCTGTTTCCATAAAATACAAATATTAGCAAACTAACTCAGTTTTTTATATGTGAAAGGATGGAAAAATAAATTTGGTTAGTATGCCCAGAGATGGTTGAGGAAAAAATTTGGTATCTTCAATAAATGTATTTAATTTTTGAATGATATTCCCATAGTAGTTCATAACATTTCAGCATCTCTAAATATTGCAAAATTTTCTTTTATTCACAATTGCCCTTCTTAATGCAAGAGTATCTGCATATACTACAAAATGCAGAATTCCGCATTTTGCCATTTATCTTTTACATATCCAAACTTCCACCTGAAAATTATTTCTGTGGAGTAGATCAAAGTAACCTATTATGAAAACCAAATGTTATTAATTCTTATCGGTTACAATTGGAAATATCTCCTCATGCACTTTTCATATCATGATTTCTCTGGGCAGCTAGGTAAAGTTATATTTCTTCTTATACAAAATGCATAGTAGGCTATAAGTTGTTATTCATTCCTATCTCTATCTTTCTCACCATACTGCGTGATTCATATAATTAAAAAAAAAAATCCTTGATGTATTTCAACCAGTCCTTCAGCAACGAGGGTATAGTAGGCAATGCTTTATTATACTATCACATTGAAATAATTGATTAATTATAGTTTATGTATGTCAGACTATGTTTATTTTAGAAAAGACACGCAAATAGCAAAGTACAATGTATTATACTCATACATAGAATTGCAAAAACATAACAAAAGTTTTTATGATTCTTCGTGTTCATTAATATTTTATATTATGTTGCATCATGACATCAAGAAAGTAAATTGACTTAATCATTTAAAACAAATGATAGATTCTTAAACATATATTAAAAGAATTTGTTTCACTGAGAATCAAAAGCTCTAATTCATATAAACCAATGCAGTTACTGAATAAATTCATTTACTTCTTAGTGCCCGTAATAATGTAGTCTAGACATAGCAATGATCTCCAATTAAAATGTTTTAAAAATATAATTAGGATAAAATAGTGTTGTCTAAATAAGTTTATTTTTTGAAACAATAGATTTTATCACTCTTAGAATTGGCACATCTGCAAAATTACTTCCAAAAGTCTTCTCTTCAGGACTTTTGTTAATATTATTATTATTATTAAGGTTTCCAACATAGGAAAAATCGGAACAGCATTACAGCCACAGAGGAATCAACTGATAAACATCTTTCACATTAAACAGTGTTGGTTTTCCTTCATAGATGATATTTTTTTCTCTCATATGATAAAAAAAAATTATTTTTCTAAGGAAAAGTTAATGGCAATAGAATAAAATGTGTTTTATTTTAGTTTAGAGGAAATTTATTGAATTTGACTATTATGGACAGGTTTCTCATTTTATTTTATTAATATACAATTTAATCAGTTTGATGGGTATTTCTTTCAACCATCATTGAGACCAAATTTGAGTTTATCTCCTACCTATTTACTAATGTAAAAGGTATATATGAAGAGTCTGTTAAAAGTATGTCCATTTCTCCCTCTTAAGATACTGACACTTTAACAATTGCTACTTTCTTTAAATCTTTAAACACAGGGAATCAAATAGATACTGCAGCAATTGTATTTGTGTGCATGTATAAATTTACTGTGAGTGTGTGTGTGTATGAGAGAGAGAGAGGATTAGATTCAACTTTTGACAGAAAACAAACAATGGTTTTCACACACATTTGATTCTCTCATTTAAAAAGTACAGTGGTGGGCAGTATGTAGTCTAGCAGGGGCTTGGAGGTTTCAATAAGTGTTCAGGGAATCTGAATCCTTCTTTAATCTACATCTCTATCATGTCACACTCACACTCATATTCCAATAAGGTGACAAGTTCAGCCATCACATCCACATTCCTTTCAGCCAGAGAAGTGAGACAAAGAAAGACCAGGACTTTTAAGGACTTCTCAGAAGTTAGTAAAAGAGGAAAATGGGGAACAATTAGCTGTCTCTGCCACATGTACTTTCCTTAATCTGTATAGTTATGAGCTATTTATTGAGTATACTTTAACTAAAATTAACATAATTATATGTTTATAATTTTATCATTTTCTAAGAGAAACATTAATATAAAATTTTTAGAGATAAAAATTTCACTTCAACATCATGAGATTGATTATAGATAATTTTTCCAGCTTTTGTTCTTGTTTGATTAAAAAAAAATTTTTTTATTTAGTAATGCATACACAACTCAAAATTTCCCATTTTAACCACTTTCCAGTGTATAATTCAGTGGTATTAATTGCATTCACAATGTTGTCCTATCCTCAACAACATTCATTATATTTTTAATCTATAAAATTGCTGCCAAACTGCTTTTTTATGGAAGATTCTAGACTCTACAGGATGTTTTTCAAGATGTTTTGGAAATTTTTAAAGATTAAAAATATATATTTAGTAAAATATAGTATTTATATCTCATGTTCCATGATTATACTTGCTAGTTTTGAATTTAAGTGGTTAAGATTATCACAAAACCAATTGTGAGAAGTAAATAATCTAATTTAAAATTAAATTATATTCACAATAGAAAATAACCATTTCCTGATTTTTTGTGAAAATATTAATTCGTTTGTTTTCTTCATTTATGTTTGATAACAAGCAAGACTTATTTTTAAATAAAATAATTTCAGATTTATTTTTAAATCCTAATTGATAATGAAAATGATTTTCTTATAGTAGTTATTTATTTGACAGTTAAGGAGACCTGAGCAAATGATAATGTAGGTCTATAGAACTGGAAATATTGTAAATCAAAAAATGTAAAATGTATTTGTGAATATATGTGTATTTATGTGCATATAAATAAGTTGGTATAGATATGGATACAAAGATGTAGATGTATATATAGCTATATAGATTTAGATATATTACATTGTACTTTCAATTTAAAATTGGAAATTGTAACATTTTGCTTTCCTTCTCTTACCTGTTCTAAATATTTTTCATCCATATGCAGACACTGTTACAATCATGTGCAGTTTTTGTAATTATTGTTAAATCTACTTTTAGGTAAGAGGAATATCTTTATATAAATATTAATAGGATATTTAACAATGTTAGACTATTTATTAAAGTTATGAACATGGTAGAATCCTAATTAAGAAAATCTGCAATTATTTCATTAAAGCTATTTTGGACTAATGTTCTAATCTTACTATAATTCACTGTACTTCTTTCTGTTTCAGGACCAGAATGCATGTATTTGGGTTACTGCCGGTTTAATTCTAGTAAAGATAGACTTTGCCAAATTCAGAAGCATGTGTAAGCCTAAACTTCCCTTCTGATTACCTTATGTATATCTCATTAGTGATATATATATATATTTGAATAAATCAAATCCTAACAAAACCTACCATGTAAAATATGAGTTTTGGAGAATGACCTTAAATTTTTCATTAGCTCATGATTCAATGCATTTGGATTTTGTTTAATCTTTTATGTGCTTTTTATACAATATTAGTTCCCATCTAAGCTTTTTATATAAAAATTTATTCTCTACTCAGAGGGTCTATGCCTGAATTTAATTCATACTGATATTATTACCCATCCCATTGAGGTTCTAATATGGCTCCCAATGTGAATAGATGCATTTTTAAAATATTATATCAAAAATATTTAGTTTAATCCATTCCTTAATGTTTTTGGTATTTTCCTTTATTGTAATATTTTATATATTTATATTTTATGAAATCATCCATCATGAAACTATGATATATTAATTTACAAGTATGCAAGTATTGATACATATGACTATATTGAAAGCAGAAGCTAAATTAAGATTATGCAGTGTTCTTGCTAAAATTCATTTTTCAGTTATTTTAAATTACATAAATATATCATTGCAATCCAATTTAACTGTTTAACAGTTACACTTAAAACTGTTTCATGCAAATCTTCTTATCAATTTTATAGTTACTGAAATAACAAATAAAATTACGTTGGTTAATAGGTAAAAACTATTCAAATTGTCATCTCAAGCAAAGGATTCCAAGTTGTTAGAATTAAGTCTTCTGTTTGTTTGAGACAAAGCTTTCCATATCCTAAAGAATCAGGATGTTTGTAATAAAAACAGTAAATGTGTGGACTAGAAACAATGTGAAATCTTTATGCAGGAATGAAATTACACCTGTTCCTGAATTTGAAGGTTATAAATAGAAATAAGAACTGGAAAAAAACTCCTTATATCTTGAAGCCCCTTCTATATAATATTTACTTGGCACTTAATATAACTGTATATATTAAATTAGCATGTGCACTTCCTAGTGGACACCTCAGTTGTCACATTGTCCCCAAACTTCTTCCCTTTGAATTCCCTATCCTCACAACCACAACTGAAATGCAAGCCTATGAGCACCACGTGCCCTATGAGTTTATTCTGTTTGCTTTTTATTTACTTTGGAATAAATAACCAATCACTTCATTTATTCTTCAAAGGCATAACCCAGGAGGCATCACAGAAGGGGAGAATTCTGTATCCCAAATACAAATTAACAACAACAACAAAAATAGAGAGAGAAAGAAACTGAGAAATTGTACTAACAAGTGCAAAAAATGAGGGTTTCTAGGCAATAACAATGAATTCAATAAGTTAAAAAATTAACTGTAATTTAGTAAAATTCCTGTTTGAACTGACTTAGGTCACATTAATCAACCCATAAATGGATGTTCGGAGAAGGTGCTATGGAGTAGGTGAAGGCACCACTCTTATAGAGTCAGAATGATTAATTCGCGTTGAGTGAACGGAAACATTTACATGAAACTGTGTCCTCAAACCACTTTTTCCCTTCTATAATTGACACTAAACAAATCAGTTTTAACCAAAACAAGTTCAATTCATTTAACTCTTTTTAAAAAGAAATATGGAGAGCATCATTTGAAATTCTTGACACACACACATCATTTCATGGATTCTTAAAGTAATAGAATATGAAAGTAAACCCTGTGGCAGATGATGAATGTATTTTATAGTACAAATATAAGAATAGTTCAACAAGTTAACAACTCTACATTAATATTAGAAAATGTTAATAATAGGGTAGTAGCTGAGCTAAAATGCCCCTAAAGCAAATATGGACTATAGTGAATAATAATATATTAATACTTTTTCATCAATTAAAAAAAAAATGAAAAAAAAGAGAGTGAATTATCATAGGTGAAAGAAATCAGACACAAAGTATTACATACTGCTTGACTCCAATTATACAAAATATAAATATAAATAAATGTGTAGAGGTGGAATTAGATTAGTGGATATGTATGGTGGAGGGTGCAAAGAGGGATTGAAAACTAACTGCTAAGGGGTAGGGAGTTTTCTTTTTGGAGTAATGAAAATGCTCTAATATTGGTAATGAATGCACAACTCTGTGATTATAACAAAACCCACTGAATGTACACTTCAGAGGGATTGTATGGCATGTGACTTTTTCTCAATAAAATTGTTTTTAAAAGCAAGTTAAAATGTGTAGCTAAACTTTTGTTTTGTACCACTTGCAGAGATTTGAGCATCATGGAAATAAATTGCATTTTATACAATCAAATAATCAACATTATTCTATACTACAACAAAGGGGTGGCCAAGAGTAAATAAAAAGTTACTAATGCTTACTCATTGCAAATGAGACTTGTTACCCACCTTATTATTGTCCGTTGATTCTCTTTAGAGCTCAATATTCTGAACTAGATGCAGTTCCCTTTATTAATAGGCAAATTATTGTCTATTTTATTTGGTGTTTTCATGTTTCCTTACTCCATTATTTAAAAATGAAAACTTTTGCTCTTTGGAATATTATTAGAATTTACACATAATTTACTTTTGATGGGTTATATAATGGTGAATACATCTGGGAGACATGATCCATTGCTCTCAAATTAGGACCCATGTACTCTTCAAATTTCTGGTGCTGTGCCAGAGGCTGCACAAAATTAAAGGACGTATGTGACTTATCTCCCTGGAATGTCAATCTCATCAATGTAATTTTAAACATTATTTTTGCATTAAAATACAAATATATTATTCAATAGAAACCATAAAAGTAAAGCATTTTTTAAGATAAAGGTTAATAATTTATGGAAATATTACCTCTCCAGGAGAGCATCTTAGACTTTAACCCATACCTTTAGCACATCATTATGTCATTAACTCACATTAAGCTCTTTTAGCTAAAGTGAACTTGCCACCTTGGGCAGAGTTAACCCAGCAAAACCTTAATATAATATGACAAAGGATATCAGGCTATAATAAAACATAAATTGGTCAATAACGTTTCGAGGAGAAATAGTAAATTGGAGTCCATAATGCTAAATCTGGCCCATACTTGTTCTTTGCAATGTGTAAACCATAATGTAAACTATCGACCATGCTTAGTAGCAATGCTTCAATACATGTTCATCAATTGTAACAAATGTACCACACTAATGAAAAATGTTGTTAATGGGGAAAGTGTGGGAGGGGGAGGAGTGGGATATATGGGAATCCCTTATATTTTTCATGTAACATTTATGTAATCTAAAACTTATTTAAAAGTAAAGAAAAATATCATTCTAAAATAAAAAAATACATTTGCTACTTACAAAACCTATTTTGAACTTCAAGAAAACAAAAGCAAACTACTTTTAGATTGTCTTGAAATTCTGCAAATGCATATAGCACTGCTAACACAATCTCTAAAGATAATAATCAGAGAATCCTTTTAGGGAGACATGCATTGTATTTGCCACAGGCTCCACCTTTCTTCTCTTGCCTACCTCCACTTGTTTCACTCATTAGCAGTATCTATATGTAATTTTGTGTCCTTTGGCCTATAGCTGAAGAATGTTGACGCAGGGATGCCAAAACAGAATGACACATCACAAACACAATCATTAAGGGCAGTCCCAATTCTAACAGAGTTCAAGCCATCTGTGAGAACCGAGCCAATCTAGGTATAAAAGAAAAATCAACAAAAGGAATGCAAAGATTTTATTACTAGCCATGTATCAGACAAGAGAAGGAAAAGAGGCTTACTGAATTAAATAACTTTCTGAGATCATTGAAAAATGATGCATGATTAAAATGAGATAAGTTGAAGAAACTTAAAGAAATCTGGATTTAATACAAATACATATGATGAAAAATTATATTTAATAGATATATTCTACAGTGTTCTAAAACTACAAACATACTGGAGAAATTTCAGCATGATAAACTTTTTAGTTTATTTCTCAGAAGATGAGTCTTGATCAGTAAGGCTGCAATAATGACATTTCTTAATAACAGGAAAATCACTTTCTTATTCTATAAAACAGTTTTAGTAGTTTTCAAAATTTTGCTGCAGGCAAATGAAATTTGAAACAACTCTGTGCCAATGTAACTTTTGCTCTTTTGCAATGAGTCACAGCAGTTACTTGACTTCATTAAAGAAAGCAAAAATTAAAGAATTCTTCAAATGATTGAAAAAGCATTGTTTCAATGCTTGCTGTCTATCTTTTAATTTCTTTCTGCATACCTCTTTGTTTATTAGGTTTCTCCTGCTCGGAAGATATCATTGAATACTAATGTACCACTGTTTGCCTATTAAAGTTACTGCTTTCATGTCCCAAGCAAACTACGATTTATCTTTTTACTTTTTATATTGTACCTCTTCCTGGTAACTTTACACTGTAAAATTAACAGGTCTCTCTATCAAAAAAAACCATAACGTCAATAATAAAATTACTTTTATCTGTGAGATTTTTAAAATAAGAAGTGGCAATATTGATAGTTGTTCTCAGAAATAGCATGAGTGATGAGTGTTCTGGAGCTATAACAGTTTTAAATTTAATAATTTATAGATCAGTATAAAAATCCCTGGTACTGTTGGTACTTTTAATCTGGATGTCTAATTATTAAATACATACAATTTAAAAATTAAAAGAGCAAATTGTATGTGTGTGTGTGTCTTTGTATTATGGAGAAGGGCTCTGAACAAAGCTATGGAATTCATATAGGGGAAGAAGTAGAGTATGCAATCAAAATCCAAATAAAAATGCTCTTCTCTTTGTTACTTTCAATCTGAAACCTGTTGTCATAAGCAATAGACTCGGATAATTGGTCAATCGAACACAGTTTCCTCCAGTACATCTGGGGCTCCAACATTGACTCTAAATATTAGGTAAGTAAGAGTACTTTACCTGAGCTTTGTTTCAACACCAGGCAATGCTTCCCTATCTTTAACAAAATGGAAAAAATGCACTCAAGCCACAAATAAACAAAAGAGAAATAAAACAACAATGCAAAAACCTTTTGGTTTAATTTAGGAGATTTCTTTGACTAGCCTATATTTTTACAACCTCATTTAAAGCATTTGCCATATTTAATAAACTATGACATTTCAGACCATGTCTGTAACTGATTTTGACGAGACTTTGTACTTGGCATTGTTATGGAAATGATTTAAGGCTTTTGGGATATTGTGATGAAGTGAATGTATTTTGTATGGTGAAAGAATATGTCCTTTTTAGGTCCAGAGGGTGGAGTATGGTGGTTTGGAACTGCATGTACCCGAGAAAATCATGTCTTTAAAGTTATTGTAAGTAGGGCCTTTTGATTAGATTACATGATTTAAGGAATGACCCAGGGTGGCATTTTTTTTTTTTAACTGGGAGGTCCCAGGGATCGAACCCAGATCCCTCCATATGGGAGACGGATGCCCAACCATTAGAGCCACATCTGTCCCCCCAAGGGTGGCTTTTAATCCTCTTACTGTAGTCCTTTATAAATGGGATAAATACACACACACACACACACACACACACACACAGAAAGCGCCATGGAAGCAAGAAGCTGAAAGCAATGAAACACAGAAAAGAAGTGAGAGACCAGCAGATGTCACCATGTGTCTTGCCATGTGACAAAGAAGTCCAGGATAGCTAAAAGCCAGTCTTTGGGGAGAAAACATTACCTGTTGATACCTTGATTTGAGCATTTTTCTCAGCCTCAAAGTGTAAGCTTGTAAGCTAATAAATTCCCATTGTTTAAGCCAACACATTTCATCATTTCTGCTTCAGCAGCTTAGCAATCTATAGCACGTAATAAGCGAAAATATGGTTGACAGTATCCAATGTGATTCTGCATATGAGTAAGGATAATATGTTAAACAGTAATATTATACAGTGATGAGTAAAGGAACTCAAAAGGAGGTATATTTTCTATATTTCATTCAAACTGGTAAAGTAATGACATGTGTAGA
The DNA here is from genome assembly GCA_029593785.1 of Cabassous unicinctus. NCBI lineage: Eukaryota > Metazoa > Chordata > Mammalia > Cingulata > Chlamyphoridae > Cabassous > Cabassous unicinctus. The sequence goes on along the minus strand of JAQZBX010000522.1, from coordinate 75,600 downwards.
CTATGAAAAGTTATGTATAAATAATTTAATATCTAGAGCAACCACTAAGAATGGTATAAAGAAATACTCACAAATAATGTAGATAATTCAAAATGGAATTCTAAATAAATGTTCAAGTAAGCCAAAGAAAGGCAGAAAGGAGAAAACAAGAATGAAAAACAGAAAGAACAAATGGAAAACAAAGAAAATAAAATGGCAAACTTAAGCCTAACATAAAAATAACTATATTAAATATAAATGGTTGAAATAACCAATTAAATGAGATTAGCAGAGTGGATTAAAAACAAGAAATTCACTTCAAGTATAATGGCCTAGGAAGGTCATAAGTAAAATAAAATTAGCACAGAAAGATAAAGTCATTACATAGTGATCATGGGTAAAACCACCAGGAGTCATAACAATCCCAAATATGTATATACAAAACAAAAGAGCTGCAAAACTGGCAGGATTCAAAGGAGAAATTTAAAACTTCATAAATATATTTGGAGACTTACACAATACTTTACCAATAATTTATAGAACAAATAGGGAGAAAATCAGCTATGGTATAGAATAACTGAACAACAAAATCAGTCAGTAGAGAACAATTGACATTTTTAGAACAATCTGCCCTCAAACAGCAGAATTCATATTCTTTTCAAGTGCCCATAGGAAAATAATCCAAGATAGATAAAATTCTTAGACAAAACACATGTCAGCAAATTTAAGTCATGCAGTATGTGTTTCCCAAAACATTGGAATCAAACTAGAAATCAATAATTGAAAAATAACATGAAAGTTTACAAATATTTCAAACTAAACAATCCACTTGAAATAATCAATAATTAACAAGAAAGTATCAATGCAAATAAAAAATATATAGTGAATGGAATGAAAATGAAAATATAAATTCTCAAAATTTGTGTGACAATTTTAATTGTAATAATGAGAGGGAATCCTATAGCTATTAATGTATGCATTAGATAAAAGGAAACATCTCAAATGAATATTCATCCCAAGAATCTAGAAAAAGTAGAATAAAATAAATCCAAAGGAAGGGAATCATAAAGAGCAGAAATTAATAAAATTTCAAACAGAAAATCAATAGAGAAGATTAGTAAAACCTGATCTAATTTCTTGAAAGATTGATAAAATAAACAAAGCTCTAATAAGAGTAACAAAAGAAAAAAAAAAAAGGCAAAGATACAAATTACCAACATCAAGAATGAAAGAGGTGATATCACTACAGAACTTGTAAACACTGAATGGATAATGAAGAATAGTATAAACAACGCTACACACATAAATTTCACAACTCAGATGAAATGAACAGTGTATATGTAATTCGTCAAAAAATACAGACTGGGAGCAGATATAGCTCAAGTGGTTGAGCGCCTGCTTCCCACATATGAGGTCCCAGGTTTGATCTCCAGTAACTCCTAAAAACAAAAACAAAACAAACAAGCAAACAAATGAAAAAACCAATTCAGGGGGCTAGTGTAGCTCAGTGCTTGAGAGCCGACTTCCCATATATGAGGTCTGGGGTTCAATCCTGATCCTGGTACCTAAAGCAAAACACACACACACACAAAAGAAAACAGACAATCAAAGCATCCCAATATGAAAAAGAATATTTTAATTGTCACGATTATTAAGGAATTTGAGCTCATAGGTCATAACACTCAAAAAAGAAGTATCCAGACCAAAATACATTCTTTTTACATTTAAATAATTAATACCAATTCTAAACAAGATTTTTCATTGTATAGAAGAGAATGAACACTTTCCAATTCATTTTATGAAGTTAGTATTACCCTGACACAAAAATCAAAGAAAGACAGGTAAAAAGTAAAGAGAACTACAGTCTGTTAACACTCATGAATATATACAAAAGTTCTTAAACAATAAATAGCAAATAGAATTCAGCAACATATAAAAATATGACCAAGTGAGTTTATTCCAGGATGCAAGGGCTCTTCAATATTTGAAAACCAGTCAATCTAATCCATCATATTTACAGGCTAAAGAAGAACTATCATATGAACCTATAATAGATGCCTAAAAAGTATTTGATGAAATTCAACAAACATTCATGATTGAAACCCTCATACAAATACAAATAGAGGGGAACTTCTTCATTTGATAACGATCACATGCAAAAATCTACAGCTAGCTATATATTTATCAGTTAAAGACTGACTGTTTTCCTCCGGAGATTGGAAACAAGGGAAGGATGTCCACTCCCACCACTCTCATTCAATATAATTAAAGAAGTTTAGCTAGTTGAATAAGGCAAGAGAAGGAAATAAAACCCATATATATCAGAAATAAATAAATAAAACTGTTTCTATTTGTAGATGACATGGTTGTCTATGTAGAATACCCCAAGAAATAAAAAAAAAAAACAACTTTAGAATCAATCAGTGAATTCAGCAAGTTTGCAAGATACAAGATAAACATGCAAAAAATCTATTATATTTCTATATACTAGCAACAAACACATGGACACCAAAATGAAAAATACAATACCACTTACAACTGTTCAAAAATACTTAGTTGTAACTCTAAAAACACAATTTTGGGATTTTAATGCTGATAACTATACATTGCTAACAAAAGTAATTAAAGAGCTAAAGAAATGTAGAGATATACAGTGTTCATGGATTGGAAAACAACATAGTAATGATGTCAATTCTCTCCAAAATGATATACAGGTTTAATATAATTCCTATCAAAATTCAAGAAAATTGTTTTTTTTAGTTGTAGAAAGATTATTCTAAAATTTGTATGGAAAGGAAAAAGAACTAGAACAGATAAATCAATTTTGATTAAGAAGAAAAAGTAGAAGAATCAGTCTACTGATTTCAAGAAATTATATAGCTATGGTAATATATAGAATGTGTGGTATAAGTGGAGGGACAGGCACAGATCAGTGGCACAGAATAGAAAACCCAAAAACAGTTCCACACAAATTTGGCCAAATGAATTTAAGTTGCAAAAGCAATTCAATATAGGAAAGATAGTCTTCTCAAGAAATGGGGCTGGAGCATTTGGCAATACAAGAAAAGCAACATAGCAAAATGAATCATGGCTTTAAGTGTAAAGCAAAAAAACTTACAATACTTTTAGAATAATACAGTAGTGAGAAGCTTCAAGATCTAGGACTAGGTAAAGACTGCTTAGACTTCATAGTAAAAGCATAGAAAATATTAATATATTGAAGTTCACCAAAATTAAAAACGTTTGTTCTTTATAAGATAGTGTGAAGATTATGAAAATATAATCCATAGAGTCAGAGAAAATGTTTGCAAACCACATGAGCAAAAATGGACTTGTACCTAAAATATATAAAGAACTCTAAAAACTGAATAGTAAAAACAATAATGACAATAACAAAATAATCCAATTAGGAATTGGTCAAAATACATGAAGAGACATGTAAAGATATACAGTATCATTCGACATTAAGAAACTGCAAATTAGAACTACAATGAGATATCACTACACATATATAATAATGGCTAAAAGTTTTATTTTTTTAAATGAAGTGACAACATATGGTGGTAATGAAGTAAAGAAAATAAATCACACATATATGGGCTGTTGGAAATGTACAACAGCACAGCCGCTATGGAAAACAGTTTAGCATTCAACTACCATATGACCATGAAATTGCTCTCCTGGGAATGTATCCCATAGAAATGAAAACTTTTGTACTTACAGAAACCTGTATATAAATGTTTATAACAATTTTATTCAAAATAGCTAAAAATTGAAAACAACACTGATGGCCTTCAATAGGTAAATGATTAAAATACATTGTGGTACATCCACACCTTGGAATGACACTCAGCAATAGAAAGGGACAAGCTATTGAAACATATAGCAACCTGTCTGAATCTCCAGAGAATTTTACTGTGTGAAAATAAATGAATATCATGCAAAATTACAGAGTGTATGATTCCATTATACAATATTCTGAAGTGACAAAATTATAGAACTATAAAAGAGATTAGCTGTTGCTAGGGTTAATGAGGGTGTAAGAGTTGGTGGGATGTAGTTCTGGTCACAAAAGAGAGACATGAAGTATTCTTGTGGTGATAGAAATGTTGTGTGTCTTGACTATATCCTTGTTATATCTTTGTTGTAATATTGTACTACAGTTTTTCAAAATGGTACCATGTGGGAAACTAGTTAAATGGTATATGGGATCTCTTGGTATTATTGCTTAGCTTACAAGTAACTGTGAATCTACAGTTATCTCAAAATAAAAAGCTAAAAATGTTAACTCTAGTTTAACATGCAGAGTAATGTAACAAAGCTACAATTAAATAATTGCAAACATGCCTCAATTTTATATAAATAAATAAGTGGGTGCGATCATATACTTACATGCCTAAGGATATATAAGAAATTAATTGCTACAAATATCTTAAAGTAAAATAGTAATAATGGATAATAAATTAATGTCATGAAATTAGAATAATTTCATGTTCCATATTGTTATGTTGAAAGATATATTAGCAATAAAATAAGAAATGCCCAGCCAATTAACATTATCACAAATATATTTGAAATATAATCTTATGCTAATGATCCCCTTAAAATAGAAAAATAATGAAAATTTTATTGGAATTAATATTATATGGTTAGAATTCTGATGTACTCTGAAAATAAAGTATATTTGAGTAACTGTAGAAACTGAGAAACTAAAAAAAAGGCAAGTGATAATTCTAAGCACATTATTGACAGTCTCAATACAACTTAAAATTCATGGAATTTTTCAATTCAGCATCAGCATTTTTAAACTTCTGCCATATCACCAAGAGATTCATATTCTAATAATAGATTACTGAGATGTTCTGGGCCACTAGAGACCATACATTTATAATGAGTTCAAACCAGATAATTCTGAGTCATTAAAATATAATGCTAATAATACAAATGGTAATGATGATAAAGTGAATTGTACTAGGTCAATATAGTGAGTCAGAAGTAAGTGTAGCTAGAAAACTTAGGTATGCAGTCTATCCACTAAATCATGCTACCTCTACAATTTTAAACACCCAATAATAATGCATATTCATTAAATATGTAACAGCTACAAATTAAAAAGCAATACATTCTGGCTGTGTAAAAGGGAAAAAATGGTTTCCACTTCTGGTCATTTTCCTTTCTTCAACTATGGTATTACCTAAGATATTAATCTCCTTTATTATTTCTGGAAATCCTTGGCTTTAACTTACTGCCTATTGCAAGACATATCTTTGCTCTGCTTACAGATTAAAAACAATCTAATGGCCACATCAAATGAGAAGGCCATATTGCCTAAAATTTTGGTTTAGTGAAAACACGAGAGTGAAGAGAAGAAACTGAATGCAGAAATTTGCAACATTCATTTAAAAGCACCATCAAGTATTAGATTTAAATGGTTGCTATTACAAAGATAAGAAGTTAAGGATGTATTTAACTTTGACAGTTTTAAACATATTTTATAGAAATTCAAAAGGACGTGAACAAGATAAAAAGAAATTTTCTAGGTATGATCAATACATGCATTATTCGATCTTGCTAGGTAAAAATTAAATAACATTTTGGGCAATTGATTCTTTCTTTTAAAACATAAGGGAGGAGTGATGTCATCAACATGCCAACATAATACATCCCCTCGAAAATCTTCCCTCAGAATCAGTTAATGAAAGGCCAGTGTCTACTTCTTGGAACTCTGGAGGTTGACAGAAACTGGAGAAGGATGCCATAAATGCCGAATCAAAGAAAAAGAACAATAATCTCCAATATCAGGTAGGAGATTTTTTTTCTGTAGGCATGAGTAGACCTTTCCCCCTCACACAGTCCCACAAAGCTTGAGAGTCATGCAGAGGCAGCAGGGCCTGGGTCTGTCCTGCTGAGGATGCAGACTATAGAACCACTCACAGAAGCAAATTAGAAACCCATACATATCCAGGCACAAGGACCCAAATCTAAGGAACATAAGCATCTGAGAAGTACTGCACCTAAGGGCCTCCAAGTAAAATTTTTAAAAGAGAAGAAGACCATGGCAAAACTGCTGGCAAGATGTGCACACATTAAATCCAGTTTCTGTTGGCTAGAACACCTCTTTGTGCAAAACAAAATTTTCTGGATTGTACCGTATTTCCAGAATGACCCCATCTGGATTCCCAAGGCAAGATACCATCACAGTGAAGAAACCACAGGCAAAAAAGTTTCACAGAAAAAAAAGGGAAAGACTGAATTGCTGTAAGACAGGAGGGGTCCTAGAACCAAAAACTATAATGAAAGGGGGGTGCCAAGTGAGGGAGAGAATTTAAACAAATCATAGGAGCTGGGGAGAAAATTCTGCATAAAGACAAACGGAATGGATAAAGATTCCTAGAGAAGGAACAGAGGAAAGGAAGCTCCTTCCTGCAGGTAAAACAGTTGCACAAAATATGCAACCTTAAAATTTTTACAGAATATCCAGGGGAAGAATCAGATGAACAGTTGAGAAAAATCTGACCCATTATATACAGGCTACTCTAAAGGTCCAAAAGAAGTTGGACCAAGCATCAAAGAAGAGGCTTAACACAAACCAATCAACAATAAAATCCTAGACATGAAGGAGAAACTGATCTTCTGGGTTAACTTATCAAAATAATCAGATGCCCAGATATCAGCAAAAAATTACAAGCCATACTAAGAAACAGGAAGATATGGCTCAGTCAGGTGGAAAAATTAAAATTTCAATAGAGACACAGAAATTTGAACAACTAATCAAAGAAGATCAAATAGAACCCCTAAATCAATTCAAGGAGATGAAGGAAAACATGTATGTAGAGCTACAGGATATAAAGAAGAGAATGTGTGAGCATAAAGAAGAATTTGAAAGTTTAAAAAGAAACATAATTTATGGGGATGAAAGGCAAAATAATGCAGATTAAAAATACACTAGAGGCATACAACAGCAGATTGAACAAGCAGAAGAAAGAATTATCAAACTAAAAGATAAGACAATCAAAACCATACTGTCAGTACCATCCCAGAGTCCTCAAGATTGGGAAATGAACTATGGACTAAAATAAACTTACTAGTATTCTATTTTAGACTATTTGTGATTCTAGCAATGGAAGAAATACCATTGTTGTGGAGGCAATGACCCATGGATGTTCTGGGGTTAAAGAGAAGGAAAAACAAGTGTAATAGGGGGGCATTTTTGGGACTTGGGAATCATCTGAATGACATTACAATGGCAGATACAAGCCATTATATATCTGCCATAACCTCAAGAGTCGAATGTAAGAGAGTGTAAACTACAATGTAAACTATAATCCATGCTTAGTGGCAATGCACCAAAATGTGTTTAGCAATTGCAATGAATGTACCTCACTGATAAAAGATGTTGTTAATGTGGGAAAATGTGGAAAGTGTGGGGAACAGGGCATATGGGAATACCTTATATATTCTCTGTAACATTTATGTAATCAAGAATCTTTTAAAAAATAAAAAAGTGGAAAAAATCATACTGTTAGAAGAACAGATTGAGAAAGGAATAGAAAAAAAATTGAGAAGTGCCTCAGGGATTTGAGTGACAGCATATAGTTCACAAACATCTGCATTATAGGTGTCCAGAAGGATAAGAGAAGGGAAAAGAGGCAGAAAGAATATTTGAGGAAATTATGGCTGAAAACTTCCCAACTCTTATGAAAGTCATAAATATACATATCCAAAAAGCACAACATTCTTCAAACAGAATAAGTTCTAATAGACCTACTCTGAGACACATACTAATCATAATGTTAAATGCCAAAGAAAAAGAGAGAATTCTGAACTCAGCAAGAGAAAAGTGATCCATCTTATACAAGTGATCTGTAATGGAATAAGTGCCAGTTTCTCATGACAAATCATGGAGGCAAGAAGGCAGTGGTATGATAAATTTAAGGAATTCAAAGAGAAATGATGCCAGCCAAAAACTATCAGGCAAAACTGTCTTTCAAAAATGAGGGGAAGTTTAAATATTCACTGACAAAAACAGAGTTCATCAACAAAAGACTTGACCTACAAGAATTACTAAAGGGATGTCTTCAGGTTGAAAGGAAAAGACAAGATAGAGTGGCTTGGAATATAGTGAAGAAATGAAGAACTTCAGTAAGGGTAACTAATAGGATATATGCAAAACCCAATAGTACTGTATTCTCAATATATAACTTGACTTTTTAAGAGTCAAGCTACAATTGTACAATGAAAAAAAGCCTATTTCCAGATAATGTATATGCAAAATATAAAGAGGTAATGTCAGACAAAAACAACATAACTGGAGGAAACAGAGGGATATAAGAGCAGAGAACATGCATACTATTGAAATTAGTTTGGTATCTTTTGAAATTAGTAAGTTATAGATGTAGGTTGTATAATACAAACCCCAGGGTAACCACAAAGAAATTATGTAAAAAATAAACAATAACAGAAATGAAAAAGAGATCAGTCAGATACATCATGAAAGATCCAATAAACAGAAAATGATGTTGCAATAAAGGATAAGAGAGACATGTGAAATATATGACACATAAAAAACAAAGAACAAGATGGTGGAAGTAAGTACTGCCTTTTCAGTAATAACACTGAATGTTAATGGATTAAACTACCCAATCAAAAGATATGGATTAGCAGAATGGATAAAAAAGCATATTCCTACTACATGGAGACTCAACTTAGACCCAAACATACAAATAAGTTGAAAATGAAAGGAGGAAAAAATATATTCCATGCAAATAGTAATTAAAAAACAGGTGGGGTAGCTATACTAACATCAGACAAAATAGATTTTAAGTCAAACATTGTTAAAGAGACAAAGAAGGATATTATATATTAACAAAAGAGCAATCCAACAAGAAGAAATAACAATCAAATATTTATGTACCTAACTACTGTGCCCCAAAATACATGAGGCAAATGCAGGCAAAAGGGAGAAATAGATACCTTTATAATAATAGTTCAATACTTCAATTCACCATGCTCATGAATAGATAGGACATCAAGATAGAAGATCAATAAGGAAACAGAAAAAAAGAACTTGAATAATATGATAAATGAACTAGACCTAACAGACATATACAGAACAATGCACCCCAAAACAACAGGATACACATTCTTCTCAAGTGCTCATGGGTGATTCTCCAGGAGAGATCAAATGTTGGGACACAAAACAGATCTCAGTAAATTTTAAAAGATTGAAATTATACAAAGCATCTTTTCTGATCATAATGGAATGAAGTTGGAAATCAATAACAGAGAACTGGAAAATCTATAGTTAAGTGGAAGTTAAATAATAAAGTCTTACAAATTCAATGTGTCAAAAAGGAAGTTGCAAGAGAAATCAGTAAATATCTTGAAATGAATGAAAATAAGAAGAATGCATATAAAAATATGGGATTAAATGAAAGCAATGATGAGAAGAAAATTTAAAGCCCGAAATGCTTACATTAAAAAAGAAAGAGCTAAAATCAGAGATAGATGTAATTGTACATCTGGAAGAATGAGAAAAAGAACAGCAAAGTAAACCCAAAGCAAGCAAAAGAAAGGAAATAACAGCCTGAGCAGAAATAAATAAAACTGAGAATAAAAAAATAATGAGCATTAAAAAAACCAACAGTTGATTCTCTGAAAAGATCAATAAAATTGGCAAACCCTTAACTAGACTGATGAAGAAAGCGAGAAGATGCAAATAAAAAATCAGAAGAGAGGGGGAGACTTTACCCCTTACACCACAGAAATAAAATGATCATTAGAGGATACTATGAACAACTGTATGCCATAAAGTTAGGCAACCTACATGAAATGAACAAATTCTTAGAAACACAGGAAAAACCTACACTGTCTCAAGAATAAATAGATCTCAAAAGACCAACTACAAGAAAAAAGCAGGAATCCATCATCAAAAATCTCCCAACAAAGAAAACCCCAAGATCAGAAGGTTTCACAGGGGAATTCTACGAATAATTCCAAGAAGAATTAATACCAATCCTACTCAAACTCTTCCAAAAAAAATGAAGAAGAGGCAAAACGAAATAACATCCTATGAGGCCAACACCACCTAATACCAAAGCCAAATAAAGATACTGCAAGAAAAGAAAATTACAGACGAATTTCTCTTATGAATATGGAGCAGAAATCCTCAATAAAATACTTTCAAATAGAATCTAAGAGCACATTAAAATTATTGTATGCCGTGATCAAGTGGATTTTATCCCAGGTATGCTAGGGTGGTTTAACAGAAGAAAATCAATTAATGCAATGCACTACATTAACAAAACAAAAGAGAAATGTAATGTGATTACATTATCATCTCAATTGACACAGAAAAGGCATTTGACAAAATCCAGCATCCTTTTCTGATTAAAAAAAAAAAAACTTAGAAAAATAGGAATAGAAGGAAACTTTCTCAACATGATAAAAGGCATATATGAAAAACCTACAGCTAATATATTCAATTATAAAAGCCTGCAAGCCTTCCCTCTAATATCTGGAACAAGACAAGGATGCCCACTGACAACACTGTTATTCAACATTGTACTGGAAGCTCTAACCAGGGCAATTAGGTAAGAAAAAGAAATAAAAGGCATACAAATTGGAAAGTAAGAAGTAAAACTTTTATTATTTGCAGATGACAAGATCCTATATGTAGAAAGTCCTGAAAAATCTACAACAAAGCTACCAGAGATTTAAAAAGAAAAAAAGAAAAAGAATCAGCAATGTAGCAGGGTACAATATCAACATGTAAAAATCAGTTGTGTTTCTATACCCTTAAAATGTGTAATCTGAGGAGGAAATCAAGAAAAAAATATTCCATTTAAGATAAAAACTAAAAGAATGAAATATCTAGGAATAAATTTAACAAAGGAAGTAAAGAACTTAGACACAGAAAATCCATGCTTATGGATTAGAAGGCTACATATTGCCAAGATGTCAACTCTACCCAAAGTGATTTACAGATTCAATGCAATCCAAATAAAAATTCCAACAGCCTATTTGCAGAAATAGAAAAGCCAAATATCAAGCTTATTTGAAAGGCTAAAGGGCCCCAAATAGCCAAATCTTGAATATTTAGAACAAAGTTGGAGGACTATATTTCTGACTTATTAGAAAGTTACAGAGGTCAAAACAGCATGTTTCTGGCACAAGCATGGATATATGGATTTATGGAATCAAACAGAGTTCATAAATAGACCCTCACATCTACAGTTAATTGATTTTTGACAAGGCTGCCCAGTCCACTGAATTGGGAACGAATAGTCTCTTTAACAAATGATACTGGGAAAACTGGATTTCCATATGCAAAATCATGTGAAGGAGGACTCCTTTCTCATACCATATACAAAAAATGAACTCAAAATGGATCAAATATCTCAATATAAGAACCAGAACTATAGAACTCCTGAAAGAAAATGTAGGGAAGCATTTTCAGGATCTGGTGTTAGGCAATGGTTTCTTAGATTTTACACACAAAGCACAAGAACAAAGGAAAAAATATATAAAGAAGACCTCATTAAAAATAAAATCTTTTTTGCATCAAATGGCTTTATCATGAAAGTGAAAAGTTAACCTACTCAACGGGAGAAAATATTTACACACAATGGAATATTTTTCAGCAGTAAAATAGAAAGATGTTCTAGTACATGTGACAATGTCAATGAACCTTGAAGACATTATGTTGAGTGTAATAAGCCAGACACAAAAGGACAAATATTGTATGAGCTCACAAATATGAAATAATTAGAGCAAACTCATAGAGTTAGAATATAGAATATTGGTTACTAGGGGCTAGGGAATGGGGAGTTAAGGTGTTATTTGTACATATTTTCTCTTTAGGTTGATTGTAAAGGTTTGGAAATGGATGTTGGTGATGGTAACACAATATTGTGAGTGTAATTAACAGCAATGAATTTATATATGAACGTCATTAAATGGGGAAATTTTAGGTGATATATATGTTATTATAATAAATATTAAAAGATAAAAGATCTGTACACATTGTATCCTATTGTATAAAATGGGCTATAATTAATACAACTATAAAAAATGTGCTTTCAGGGACTTCTGGGAAGATGGCAGAGCAGGAGGCTCTGGGACTCAGTCCTTCCACAAAAGCAACTATTAAACAAGCAGGAACTGTTAAAAAAAACAAAACTATTTTGAAGCCCCAGAGGCCAGAAGAACTCTGTACAGCACCCATGGAAGAGCAGGAGGAAGCAGGTGATAAATTATGGTAAAGAACCCTAAATTGCTCTCTCTGTGTGGCCGCTACCAGCACCCATCCACCACTCTCACAGCAGGTCGCCAGAGGGTCCATTCTCTGGCTAGTGGCTGATGACAGAAAGGGACCTTAAAATCCTCTTCCCTAGGACAGGACTGTGCACTACCGATCACTGATCACAGCATTTGAATAGAAGTTTGGATCACAGGGTCCCAGCTCTAAGGGCAGTTATTGTTTCAACTTGCCCCAAACAAAGGTGGCAGCAGTCATTGTTTCAACCCTCCTTAGACAGGGTTAGAGGTGGGGGAGATTTAAAGATGAAAGTCTTCCTCAGACCTGCAGGGGTAAGTTAGCTGAAGGCAGTCCAGGAAAGTGCAGCTTTGGGGAGCCATCAGCAAATATTTTGGTGCCCTTACTGATGCTCTCCATAGGGCAAGTTGGAAAAAGTTTGTGCCTCCTTCAGGAGTCTGTGGCCCTATTTTGACTGGAAAATAACAAATTTGGAAAGTCACCCCTATGTGACCCTCTTCTGAGAATATGACTCCATGTGAAAGCAGTGTAAAACAATAAAAGGAATATAAAAAATATAGAGAGGTGGACTGTCTGGGACAAAAGACTAAGATATCCAGGAGAAGGATGTTTGCCCCCTGAGACACAGAGGGGAAAACCAAACTCCTGCAAACAGGGAAATACCAAAACAACTAACAAGGAAAAACCCATGACAAGACAGAGGCCCAGTAAGACAATATGATGGTCCATCCAATGTATGAGTATAAAAATACAAAAAAAAACACCAACAAAAAAGAAAAGAATGTGGACATACTGGGCAAAGCCTTAAAAAATGATCTTAAAAATGCTTAAGGAGATGAAAGAAAGTACAGAAAAAGAACTCCATAATATCATGATAACAATGAAAGGACAATATGAGAGTCTAAATAGAAATAGAAATTTTAAAAAAAGAACGAAAGAGGACTACTGGAGTTGAAGACCAAATTAGCTGTTACGAAAAATGCCAGGAGGGTTTCAGGAGCAGAAGGGAGCTGGCATAAGAAAGAATCAGTGAACTTGAAGACAAGACTCTTGAAATGAGTCTGGCTGAGGAGCAGAAAGAAAAAAGAGATATTAAAAGCAAAAATATCCTAAGAGAACTATGAGACATCAATAAGAGCACCAATAAATGTGTTATGGAAGTCCCAGAAAGAAGAAGAAACAAGAGAGAGGAGCAGAAGGAAGAGTTTAAAAAAAATAATGACAGAGGAGCAGTGTGAAGAAGAGGTGAAAATGCTTTATGATTTTGGTAGTCCATTGAAGAAGGCAGTTTGAAAGTTGTTGTATACTGTTAATGATTATCTGCCCATGTCCTGTCTGAAATACCATGACTGTTGATGAAAAATATCTATAATAAAGCTGGATACAGTTTTGCTTGGATAAAAATGATAGTGAACGTCCCAAACTTAGCAAAAGATGTGAATATGGACATCAAAGAAGCTCAGAGAACATCAAACAGGATAAACATAAAAAATACACTTCTTCATATATTGATTACACTATCAAATGGAAAAGACAAGGAGAGAGTTCTGAAAGTTGCAAAAGAAATGCAACATTATATAAAAGGGAACCCCAATAAGATTGTGTGCCAGTTTCTCAACAGAAACTATGGAGGCAAGAGGCAATGGGTTGAAATAAATTGATGACAGAAAACAACTGTAATCCAAGAATTTTATATCCAGTGAGACTCTCTTTCAAAAATGAGGGAGGGATTAAAACTTTCTCAGGGAACCAAAAGCTGAGGGAGTACAGCACTACTAGATCTGCACTAGAAGCAATGCTAAAGGGAGTTCTTCAGTAAGAAATGAAAGGAAACTTGACAATAGTTCAAAGAAGCATAAAGAAATGAAGACCTGTTGTAAAGGTAACCATCTGGGTAATTATAGATGCCATAGTGTTATTGTATTGTATTATTTGGTTTATAACTCCATTTCTTATTTCCAAAACTGCAAATGCATAAAAAAGTAATGATCAAAAGGGGGAAATGGTAAATACAAATGAGTTTTATGGCTAAGAGATTTCAAAGTGAGTCAGGAGGTAATTCCAGAGGTTACACTTATACAAGTCTCAGCAGTATATCATTGACTGCCACAGTAAACAGTGCCTCAAAGAGCATCCAGAAACTATAAGCAGGACAGACAGCTCAGGAATTTGGCATCCTGTCTGTGTGCCTTACTTTGGAATTTATGCTCCCCAGTATAACAGAGTTAGACTCATTTATAGATTCTCTATACATGGCTCTTCTGCCCCTTTTATTTGAACCTATAATTAGCACTTTACTTGATAAATATATGTCCCAGAGACTTAAATCTTTGGTCTTTTTATATGCCAGTTGAGCCCTGAATTTCAGCAGAGTTGCAACACCTACTCTCCAGTTCATTGGACTCATCCAGGACAACTAACAAGGAGATGATGATGGACAATGCCCATCCCAAGGATCAGAGAGTGTCTGCAACTACAAGCAAGGTAGTTCCATCCAACTGCCCCATGGGACTTAGGTCTCCTCTCAATTAGAAACAGAGTGGGTATCACCATCACAAAATCCTCAAGATTGAGTAATGAACAATGGACTAAAGTAGATTTATTATTATTCTACTATAGACTTATTATTATTCTAGCATTGGAAGAACTCTTATTGATATAAAGGCAGTGGCCACCAGAGGTTCTGAGGGAAGGGAGAGGGAAGAATAGGTATAATATGGGTGCATTTTTTGGGACATTGGAGTTGTCTTGCATGACACCGAAGTGACAGACACAGGTTGTCACAATCTACAAAATTGTGCAGGACAGATGGTAAATTATAATATAAACTGTAGTCCATGGTTAGTAGCAATGCTTCAATATGTGTTTATCAATTGTAACAAATCTACCACACTACTGAAGGATGTTGTTAATGTGGGAAAGTGTGGGAGGGGGAAGGAGTGGGGCATATAGGAATCCTTTATATATTTTATGAAACATTTATGTAATCTAAATCTCCTTTAAAAATAAAAATTAATTAATTTTAAAAAGTAATAATGAATCTAGTGTTTTGCACATGCAATTTACAGATATAAGTGGTAACAGGCACAAAAATTGGTGGGGGGACAGAGGGGTATAGGAAAAGTATATGGGCATGCTATTGAAGTTAAGGTGGTATCAAACCAAATATAATTGTTATGTATTTAAGATGTTAAATTTTAACCCTATGGAAACCTCAAGGAAACCTGAAAAATATATCCAGAAAAAATGAAAAGACATTCAATATGGTACAACACAAGAAAGCAAATAAATATAAAAGTAAGCTTTAATGGAAGTGAGGAACAAAATACTTATGACTTACAAATACAGTTAAATGACAGAAGAAAGAACTATATTACCAGTAGTAACTTTAAATGTAAATGGATTAAACTCTCCAGTCATAAGACAGGGATTGGCCAAATGGATGAAAAAGCATGACCCAATTATATGCTGTCTTCAAGAGACACACCTTAAAGTGAGAAATACAGGAAGGTTGACAGTAATAGCATGGAAAGAAATCTACCATGCAAGTAGTAACTAAAAGAGAGCTGGGGTAACTTTATTAATATCAGATAAAATAGAATTCAATTTAAAAAAAGGTGCAAGGAACAAAGATGGTCATTACACACTGATAAAGGGGACAATTTAACAGGAAGATGTAACAATTATAAATATATATGCACTTAACTGAAGAGCCCCAAAATATATGAAGCAAATATTGACAGATTTGAAGGGAAAATTGATGTTTCTATGTTTACAGTAGTAAGCTATAGCATGCCACTCTCAATAATGGATAGAGCATCTAGTCAGAAGATCAATAAATAAGCACTTATTTAGTGAATGATACACTAAACCAACTATACCTAACAGAAATTTATAGAATGCTGTGTGCAATGAAAATAGAATACACATTCTTCTTCCGTGCACATGGATAATTCTCCAGACTTAGTGTTGGGTCACAAAACAAGTCTCAATAAATTCAAAAACATTGAAATCATACAATGTACATTCTGTGACCACAGAGAATTATTCTAGGTATCAATAACAGTAGAAAAAAGGGAAAATTCACAAATATGTGGAAATTAAACAACATATTCTTAAACAACCAATGGCTTAAAGAGGAAATCAGAAGTGAAATCAGGAAATATCTTGAGGCATTCAATGAAAATGAAAATGCAACACAGCCAAACTTATGGTATACAGCTAAGGCAAAGATAAAAGGGAAATATATAGCTATAAATGCTTACATTAAAAAAGAAGAAAGGGAGTCCCAGGAAGATGGAATAAAGCTAGGTTAGCAGGGCTCAACTCTCTTATAAAAAACAGTGGAGGAAGAGCAGAATCTGTCTGAAAGAGTGGCTTTGGGTCTCTGCAGACCAGGAGCATGCCACATGCATCTCCCAGGTTAGAGTGGATGAAAAGAGACAAAGAGTGCAAAATGAAAACCATGAGTTACTTGTCCAAGGGGCTAGGAACAGGGCCCATCCCCAACCCTTGAGCCAAACAGCTTTCGTAAATCCTGTGGCTGATGGCAGCCAATTGAGAAGGGAATGGATGTCTACCTCCCTGGGAAGAGAGAGGGTGTGGTAGAGGGATGAATGAGGTTTCTCTTCACCAAGTTTAAACAGCAGGGTCTAATTTGAATCATGGCTCTAACCAGGCCAGAAACAACAGCCAGTGGAGGTTGAAAGAGACACCTCAGTGGAAAGGTTCACCAAAGAGTGCAATCCATTGGCAGGCCTGGAAAGTGAAGGAAAAAAAAAAGACTTTGGAGTCTCTCATGTACTTATCCCTGGCCCCCTTGGATCTGGTCTGCCGCCCATTAGAGGGTCCTTGGCCCTGTTTTGATAACTTAAACAGGGCAATTTTAAATATTTAGAATAAATTGAACAAAAAATCAAAGAAGAGCCATGACACAAAACCACTAGGTAAGAGAGAGAAATTGACCAATTCAGTAAACTCACCAACATAATCAGATGTCCCAATCAAAAGACACAGACTGGCAGAATGATTAAAAGATACATGAGCCATCTATATGTGGTCTACAAGAGATTCGCCTTATATGCAAAGATAAAAATAGGCTGAAAGTGAAAGGCTAGGAGAAAATATTCCACCAAAATAGATACCAAAATAGAGTTGGAGTAGCTACACTAATACTGGATAAAATAAATGTTAAATTCAAAATTGTTTTAAGAGATGAAGAAGGTCAGTATATACTAATAAAGGGGCAATTCACCAAGGAAACATAACAACAATAATTTATGCACCTAGCCTGGGAGCCCCAATATATATGAGGCAAACACTGGCAAAACTGAAGGGATAAATAGACATCTCTACACTAATAATTGCAGACTTCAATATATCACTCTCATCATTGGAAAAAAACATCTGTACAGAATATAAATAAGGAAACAGAATGAGCTAGACCAACAGATATACATAGAACATTGCATACCCCAAACAGTAGGATATACATTATTCTCAAGTGTTCATGGATCTTTCTCTAGAATAGATCATGTGTTGGGTCAGAAAACACATCCAAAATTGTAAAAGATTGACTATAAAAAGCACCTTTTCTGATCATAATGGAATGAAACTGGAAATCAATAATGGGCAGACAAAAGAACAATATATGGAGATTAAACAACACACTCTTAAATAATCAATGGGTCAAAGAATAAATTGGAAGATCAATCTGTAAATATCTTGAGATGAATGAAAATGAGAACACAAAATATCAAAACCTATGTGAAGGCAATGCTGAATAAGAAACTTATACCCCTAATTGCTTACATTAAATATGAAAAAATAGCTAAAATCAAAGACCAAACAGCACAAAAACATAATAGAGGAAATCAACTAAACCAAAAGTTGGTTCCTTGAGAAGATAAAAAAAATCAACAAACCCTTAGCTAGTCTGACAAATAAAAATGGAGAGAACATGCAAATGAATAAAATCATAAATGAGAAGGAGTACATTACTCCTGACCCCACAGCTATAAAAGAAATCATAGGAGGATACTTTTAACAAATGTATGCCAACAAACTAGACAACATAGACAAAAATGGACAGATTCTTAGAAGTTCACAATAGTGACCATTCTACTTGGTGTTAAATGATACCTCTTTGTAGCTTTGATTTGCATTTCCCTAATAGCCAATTGTAGCAGTTTAATATTATTTAAGAATTCCAAAAAAGAAGGATTTATGTTTGTAAACTGGTCTTTTCCTCTGGATGTGATCCCCTTTGATTGTATTAGATTCAGCTGAGATGTCTTTGATTAAATTATGTTAAGATAAGGGCTTTGATTCGACCATGTCAGTAGGGTGTAACACAGGGTTGAGTCCCCACTCCCTTGGAGGGCTATATAAACGGACACTCACTCAAAAAGGCACATTGAAGA
Source organism: Cabassous unicinctus (assembly GCA_029593785.1). NCBI lineage: Eukaryota > Metazoa > Chordata > Mammalia > Cingulata > Chlamyphoridae > Cabassous > Cabassous unicinctus. Next base: position 56,922 of record JAQZBX010000522.1, on the reverse strand, counting down.
AGACACAGAAGAAGAGAGAACATAGTCATTTCATTCCTCCCATGTAACAGAAAGAAGGCTCAAATAGCTAAAGCCCCAGGAAAAGAGATGAGCCCTATGCCAGCCTGTAGCTGAAATAGAGGGACACTGAACCTCACAGAGATTGGCAACCATCTTGCTTCAAGATGTGGCAACTGACTTTGGCGAGAAAGGAACCTTGAGTTGGACTCTTTAGACTTAGTAACTGTAAGATTTTACTTCAAATAAATAGCCTTTATAAAAGTTAACAGATTTCTGGTACTTTACATCAGCACCTCTCTTAGCTGACTAATATGCCAATAATGCTGAACATTTTTTCATGTGCTTTTTTGCCATTTGTATTTCTTCTTTAGAAAAATGTCTATTCAGGTATTTTGTCCATTTTTTTCTACTTTAAAAAAAAGTACTTAAAAAATTTTTTTAAAGATAATTTAGATTGCATAAGTGTTACATAAAAACATAGGGGATTCCAATATGCCCTACACTCTACTCCTCCCACATTCCCACATCAACAACATCCTTCATTAGTGTGGTACATTTGTTACAATTGAACACATATTAGAGTATTGTCACTAAGCATGGAATATAGTGTACATTAAAGTAAACACTCTGTCCTGCACAAACTTTTAAGTTATGACAAAATATACGATGGCCTGTATTCACTACTGCAATATCATTCAGGACAATTTCAATGTCCCAAAAACGCCCCCATATTTCACCTATTTTTCCCTCTCCCTTCCCTCAGAATCTCCAGTAGCCACTGCCTCCACATCAATGATAAAAGTTCTTCCATTGCTAGAATCACAATAAGTCTAAAGTAGAATAACTTTGTCTACTCTAGTCTATCGTTCATTCCCCAATCCTAAGGATTCTGGGATAGTGATGCCCACTTTGCTTCTAATTGAGAGGGGACTTAAATCCCATGGGGCAGATGGATGGTACTAACTTGCTTGCAGTTGCAGACTCTTTGTCCTTGGGATGGAGATCATCCATCATCATCTCCTTGTTAGTTGTCCTGGGTGAGTCCAATGAGTGAAGACAAGGTGTTTCAACTCTGTTGATATTCAGGGCCCAACTGGCACCTGTATGGCCCAAAGAGTTAAGCCTCTTGGACATACACCTATCAAATCTAGTACTAACTATAGGTTCAAATAGAAGGGGCAGAAGAGCCACGTGTAGGGAAACCACAACAGAGTCCAACTCTGTCACACTGGGGAGCACAAATTCTAAAGTAGGGCCCACTGGCAAGGCACCAAATTCCTGAGCTGTCTGCCCTGCCTTTAGTGTCCAAATGTCTCTAAAGCCCTCAGTAGCCTTGCTCTTTGAGGCAATATTTACTTTGTCAGTCAATGAGATCTTGCTGAGATATGCATAAGCGTAACCTCTGGAATGAAGTGTTGACTCACTTAGCAATCTCTTAGCCATAAAAACACACTTGTTATTACCCATTCCCCCTTTGGTCAAGGTCTTTTTACAGTTGCACTGCTAATTGGTGCTTGGTTATAATCCCTCAGTGCCAGGGAGACTCATCTCCCGGAGTCATGTCCCATGCCAGGGGAAAGGAAATGTGTTCATATGCTGAGTTTGGCTTAGAAAGAGGCCACATTTGAGCAAGAAGAAGGCTTTCAGGAGGTAACTCTTAGGCACCCTATAATACTAGGCTCTTTCAGTTTCAAAAGTAAAGGTCCACCTATCTCACCCCCTATACAAGAATCAACTCAAAATGGATCAAAGATCTAAATATAAAAGCCAGGACCATAAAACTACTAGAAGAAAATGTAGGGAAACATCTTCAAGACCTTGTAGTAGGTGGTGGTTTCTCGGACCTTACACCCAAAGCACGTGCAACAAAAGAAAAAATAGATAAATGGGACCTCCTCAAAATTAAACACTTTTGCACCTCACAGGACTTTGTCAGAAGGGTGAAAAGGCAGCCAACTCAATGGGAGAAAATATTTGGAAATCACATATCTGATAAGGGTTTAATATCCAGGATATTTAAAGAGATGTTACAACTCAACAATAAAAAGACAAACGACCCAATTAAAAAATGGGCCAAAGACTTGAATAGACATTTCTCCAAGAAGAAATACAAATGGCAAAAAAAACACATGAAGAAATGCTCAACATCACTCATGATTAGAGAAATGCAAATCAAAACTACATTGAGATATAATTTTACACCTATCAGAATGGCCACTATTAAAAAGACAGAGAACTACAAGTGTTGGAGAGGATGTGGAGAGATAGGAACACTTCTTCACTGTTGGTGGGAATGCAAAATGGTACAACCACTATGGAGGACTGTTTGGCAGTTCCTAAAGAAGTTGAATATAGACTTGCCACGTGACCCTGCAATACCACT
>JAQZBX010000522.1:0-54439 GCA_029593785.1 Cabassous unicinctus | reverse complement strand
TGTGACACGAACAGACATCTGCACACCGATGGTCATAGCAGCATTATTCACCATTGCCAAAAGTTGGAAACAACCCAGGTGTCCATCAACTGATGAATAGATAAACAAACTGTGGTCTATTCACACAATGGAATATTATGCAGCTGTAAGAAGAAATGAAGTTGTAAAGCATATGGCAACATGGATGAATCTGGAGGATATTATGCTGAGTGAAGCAAGCCAGACACAAAAGGACAAATATTGTATGAATGCGTTACTATGAATCAAATATATTGTGTAACATATTGTTTGATCAAAAAAAAAATTATATGTATCCATTACATTTAATGGAGAAATGTATATATTTATTCATCTGTGTTAACTTTTTAGTTTTTAATTGTTTATATTTTCAATTATTAAATGTACAAATAAAGTTAAATTAAAAAAAAAAAAAGTAAAGGTCCATACATACAGTCATTAATATCATGGGCCCATATCAAGGTATGCCCCAGGTGAACCTCCTCCCATGCAGCCCCCATTACTGACTCCTTGCACCAATGATCCTCCCCTGCCACAGTTATAACCCTTCTGTGACCCAAAACCTCTTCAAAAATGAAGTCAAGAAAATAACCAAAAAATTTTAATTAAAAAGTGAAATAATGATAGTTTTAAAAATAACAAAATACAAAAAAAAATTAAATTTTGAAATAAAGATTATTTTTGACATTATATTTTTCATCACCGTAAGATCTGTTGTCTTGTATGTACAGTAACTTTTTTTCCATATATTCCCCAAGTGTCTTATTTTTTTCCATTTTTTCTTCAAAGAAGTTTAAGGTTACATAAAAGTCACAATGAGAATATAGGAGATTCCCATATACCCAACAATCTCCCCCTTTTCCTGTCTCCTTTATTAATAACATTTAACATGTGGATTGTCCATTTGTTATAATTGATGTATATATATTGAAGCATTGCTACTAACCCATTTTGGACCACACAGTTTTATAAATTTTTATGAAATTTAATATGGCCTGCATCCATTATTGCAAGGTCATGCAGGACAATTCTATTGCCCTAAAAATGCCCTATGTCCCATCTATTCTATTCTTCCTCCTCCTCCCTCAGAATCTATGGTAAAAACTGAGTTTCACAGTTTGAAGAATAAGGTTCATAGTTACTTGCAATAATATTGACAGCTTGACATATCTGTCTGTTTTATTAGGCACTCTATTTTAGAACATAGCAAGAATCCTCAGGATGGAAGCTCAATATTTCTTGTTTATTGTGTGGGTCTCCACCCACTGTTATAACACACTATGACAATGTGAACACCTACATATTCAATAGAAGCCTGCCTAAGTTGTGCCCTGTCCTGTATGCACCCCCAAAACCAATTCCCTATACCAGTAACCCTTCCCTGCCATATATGTCAAAAGAATATTCCCAATGTTGTAGTTTTAACCCCAGACCTGCAAATCCCCAGAATTAACCTGCTCCTTTCTTGACCCTCCCCCCAGTTCTATGCATAGTCTAACCCAACCCCCCCACCCTACCCACTCACAGACCAGCACTACCTAACCCAATATCATCAATGCACGACTATCACGACCATCCACTTCACAACTACACTCCCACAGTATCATAGATTTTGCCCATATGGGCATTGGCTCACAACCCACTATTCCCTTTCTGTCTTCTGTAAACATATCTTCCAGACTCTAGCTCTGTGAGTCTGCACAATTTGCTTAATTCATATCAGTGAGGTTATGTTATATTTGTCCTTCAATGCCTGGCTTGCTTCACTCAACATAAGGTCTTTGAGGTTTATCCATGTTATCCTGTGTGTTAATTCTGCATTCCTTTGTACAGCTGTGTTGGAGAAGATGCTGAGAGTCAGAGCATAAAGGGTTAAGCATTCAAAAAACATGCTTGCTGGATACTGCATACTGCAGATATCAGTGGGAGGAGGCAGAGCAAAATGAACTCACCACACAGATGTTATTGTCTGAATTCCCAAGAAATATGGTCTGGGAACTCACAAACAGGTAGCGCTCTCACGCACCAAGCTGAGATTTTAGATATACTAAGGCATTTAGGGCTAGAAACAATGTTTATACTCATGCCCCTTGGTAGACTGCCAGAGAAGGCAGTGATCTTGCTGTAGTAAGAGAAACATAGTGGGAGACCAAGGTTGGGGGGCAGAATTTATGCGTTGTTTTAAGCTAAATAAAGAAAGGGTCACAGTGATCTCTGGGCTGTTTTGCCTGAGTGAGCTGCAGCCTTCTGCTTCATATGCATCAACTTGTCTGACTCTTCCTTTGCGCCGCACCCTGACAACAACACAGCTGAGTAATATTCCGTTGTATTTATATACCACAGTTTGCTTATCCATTCATCTGTTGATGGATATTTGGGTTGTTTCCAACTTTTGGCAATTGTGAATAATGCCTCTATGAACTTTTGGTGCATATATCTTGTATTAGTCAGCCAAAGGGGTGCTAATGCGAAATACCAGAAATGGGCATTTATTTGGGGTAGAAGTCCACAGTTACCAGGCCATAAAGCATAAGTTTCTTCTCTCACTAAAGTCCATTGCCACGTGTTGGAGCAAGACAGCTGCCAGGGTTCAGGCTTCTTGGGTTCCTCTCTTTCCGGGGCTGCATTTCTCTCCAGGCTTAGCTCCTCTGTTTCCTCCACAAGGTCAGCTGTAGACTATCGGGCGAATGGCTCGCTTCTCTTCTCCTAGGGCCTTCTCTCCAACATCAAAACTCCAACATCAAAACTGCTTCTCAAAAACTGTTCCCTCTGTTCTTTGCCTTGCCTTTTATATTCGATTCCCCCACCTACCAAGGGGCTGAATGTCCTACTGACGTAGTCAATGCCTTAATCATAACTTAATCATGCCCAGATTAACAGATCAGTTTACAAGCATGATCCAATTATATTTTTGGAATTCATAATTACATCAAATTGCCAAAAGGCTACATATCTGTTCGTGTTCCTGCTTTCAATTCTTCTGGGTATATACCCAGCAATGGGATTGCTGGATCATATAGCAGTTCTATTGTTAGGTTCCTAGGAAATGCCAAACTGTCCTCCACAATGACTGCACCATTCTATATTCCCACCATCAGTAGATAAGTGTTCCCTTTCCTCCACATTCTCTCCAACACTTATAGTCCTCTTGTTTTTTAATAGATGCCAGTCTAATGGATGTAAGATGATATCAGATTGTAGTTTTGATTTGCATTTCCCTAATAGCTAGTGATGTTGAGCATCTTTTCATGTGGTTTTTAGCCATTTGTATTTCTTCCTTGGAGAAGTGGCTATTCAAATCACTTGCCCACTTTTTAAATGGGCTGCTTTATTTTTTTTTTTTAATTTTTAGAGATGTAGGATTTCTTTATATATGCTGGATATTGGGCCCCTATCAGATAGATGGTTACCAAATATTTTCTCCGATTGAGTCAGCTGCATTTTCATTTTCTTGACAAAGTCCTTTGATATGCAAATGTTTTTAATTTTGAGGAGGTTCCATTTATCTATTTTTTTTTTCATTGTGCTTTGGGTATAAAGATCATGAAACTATTTCCTACTGCAAGATTTTGTAGATGCTTCCCTGCATTATCTTCCAAGATCTTTATGGTCTTGGCTCTTATATTTAGATCTTTAATCCATCATCAGTTAATTTTTGTATAAGGTGTGAGATGGTGTTTCTGTCTCATTTTTTTTTTTTTTGGATATGGATATCCAGTTATCCAAGCACTATTTGTTGAAGAAGCCATTCTCTCCCAGTTGAATGGGATTTGTGGCCTTGCCAAATATCAGTCCATTGGTCAGTATGTCTATCCTTGTGCCAGTACCATGTAGTTTTGACCACTATAGCTTTGTAGGATGTTTTAAAGTCAGGTAGTGTGAATCCTATGATTTCATTTTCCTTTTTTAATATGTCTTTGCCTATTTGGGGGCCCTTGTCCTTCCAAACAATTTCATAATTATCTTTTTCAATTCAGTAAAGAATTTTTATTTGATTGCATTAAATCTGTATATCAGATTGACTAGGATAGATCTTATTGATGTTTAGTCTTCCTATTCATGAACAGCGAATATTCTTCCATTTATTTAGGTCTTCTTTGAATTCCTTTAACAGTGTTGTATAGTTTTCAGCATACAAACCCTTTAAATCTTTATTTAAATTTATTCCTAGGTATTTGAATCTATTAGTTGCTATTGTAAATGGGATTTTTTTCTTGATTTCCTCCCCAGATTGCTCATTATTGGTGTACAGAAATGCTACTGATTTTTGGACATTGATCTTATAGCCTGGCACTTTACTGAAATCATTTATAAGCTCTGTAAGTTTTGCTGTAGATTTCTTATGGCTTTCTATGATTAGGATCATGTCATCTGCAAATAGAGAAATTTTTACTTCTTCCTTTCCAATTTACAGGTCTTTTATATCTTTTTCTTGCCTAGGTGCTCAAGCAAGTACTTCTAACACAATGTTAAATAAGAATGGTGATAGTGGGCATCCTTGTCTTGTTTCAGTTCTTAGAGGGAAAGCTTTTAGGATTTCACCATTAAATATGATATTAGCTGTGGGTTTTTCATATATACCCTTTATCATGTTGAGGAAGTTTCCTTTCATTTCTATCTTTTGCAGTGTTTTTATCAGGAAAGGGTGCTGTATTATGCCAAATGCTTTTTGCACATCTGTAGAGATGATCATGTGATTATTTTCTTTCGAACTGCTAATGTGGGTGTATTGCATTGATTGATTTTCTTATGTTGAACCATCCTTTCATACCAGGGATGAAACCCACTTGGTCATGGTGTATAATTCGTTTGATGTAGTTTTTGAATACATTTAGCAAGTATTTTGTTGAGGATTTTAGCATCTAAGTTCACTAGAGAGGTTGGTCTATAGTTTACCATTCTTGTGGTGTCTTTGTGTGGCTTTGGTGTTAGGGTGATGTTGGCATCATTGAATGAGTTGGCAATGTTCTCTCCACTTCTAATTTTGAAAGAGTTTAAGCAAGATTGGTGTTAGTTCTTTCCAGAATGTTTGTTAGAATTCACCTCTGAAGCCATCTGGTCTGGGCTCTTCTCAGTTGGGAGGTTTTTGATGACTAATTCAATCTCATTACTTGTGATTGGTCTGTTGAGTTCATCAATTTCTTCCTTTGTACATGTAGGCTGCTTGTGTGATTCTAGGAATTTGTCCATTTTCCTCTAAATTATCTATCTTGTTAGCATACAATTTTTTCAAAGTATCCTCTTCTGATACTCTTTATTTCTGTGGGGTCAATGGGATATCCCCTTCCTCATTTCTTATTTTGTGTATTTGCATCTTCTCTCTTTTTTTCTTTGTTAGTGTAGCTAAGGGTTTGTTAATTTTATTAATCTTCTCAAAGAACCAGCTTTTGGTTTTTTTAATTTTTTCTAGTGCTTTCTTATTTTCAATTTCATTTAGCTCTGCTCTAATCTTTGTTATTTCCTTTTTTCTGCTCTCTTTGGTATCAGTTTGTTGTTCTTTTTCTAATTCCTCCAAGTGTGAATTTAGGTTTTTTATTTTAGCTTTTTCATCTTTTTTAACATGGGCATTTATGGCTGTGAATTTCACTCTCAGAACTGCTTTTGCTGTATCACATATATTTTGATATATTTTGTTGTCATTTTCATTTGTTTCAAGGTAGTTACTGATTTCTTTTGGAATTTCCTCCTTGACACACAGATTGCCTTAGAGTACACTGTTTAACTTCCATATCTTTGTACCTAATCTGCTTCTCTGTCCCTTACTGATTTCCAGCTTCACTCCATTATAGTCAGAGAAATTACTTTGTGTAATTTCAATCTTTCTGAATTCATTGAGGAATGTTCTGTGGCCTAGCATATGATCAATCCTGGAGAATGATCCAAGTGTGCTCGAGAAAAATGTGTTTCCCACTGTATTTGTGTATAATGTTCCGAATATGTCTATTAGGTCCAGATCCTCTAATGTATTATTCAAGGTCTCTGTTTCTTTATTGATCTTCTGTGGAGATGTTCTGTCTAATGGTGGTAATGGTGTATTAAAGTCCCCCACTATAATTGTAGAAGGATCTATTTCTCCACTTAGTTTTTCCAATGTTTGCCTCATGCATTTTGAGGTGCCCTGGTTAGGTCCATAAATGTTTATAATTATTCTTTCTTCTTGATTGGCTACAATTTTTATTAACATATAGTGTCTTTGTCTCTTACAATAGTTTTGCACTTAAAGCCTATTTTTTCCAATATTAGTATAGCTACACCTGCCCTTTTTTGGTTATTGTTTGCATGTAAAATTGTTTTTGAATCATTCACTTTCAGCCTCCCTGCATCCCTGGGTCTAAGGTGAGTTTCTTGTAGACAGCATATAGATGGGTCATATTTCCTTTTCCATTCTGCCTATATGTGTCTCTTGAGTATAGAGTTTAATCCATTAATATTCAATTTTATTACTGTCAAGAAATTACTTACATTAGCCATATTTTCTTTAGGGTTATATATGCCATATGATGTTTTTTTTCTCTTTTTATCCTTTTAGTTATTTTTACCAATAATTTTCTTTCCTTCACTCTCCTCCAACCTTGTCTCTCCTGTGTTTTCCTTTCAACCTGCAGAACTCCCTTTAGTATTTCTTGAAGGGCAGGTTTCTTGTTGACAAACTCTCTTAATTTCTGTTTATCTGAGAATATTTTGAAGTTTCCCTCATTTTTGAATGCCATCTTTGCTGGATACAGAATTATTGGGTGACAGTTTTTTCTATTAGCCCCTTAACTATGTCATACTACTGCCTTCTTGCCTCCATGGTTTCAGGTGAGAAATCAGAACTTAATCTTATTGAGCTTCCCTTGTATGTGATGGATCTCTTTTCTCTTGCTGCTTTCAGTACTCTCTGATTGAACATTGGACAATTTGACAAGTATATGTCTTGGGTATGTCTGTTAGGATTTATACTGTTTGGGGTGCTCTTTGTTTCTTGGATATGTATGTCTATGTCCCTTAAAAGGGTTGGAAAATTTTCAGCCATTATTTCCTCCAACAGTCCTCCTATCCCCTTGTGGCACTTTGGCACTGTTTATGAGTTCCAAAAATAGATATTGGTTATGTTTGTAAACTGGTCTGTACCTGGGCATGATTAAATTATGATTAGGGCTTTGATTGGGCCATGTCAATAGGTTATTGAGTCTCCACCCCCTTGGTGGGTGGGGAATCACAGAGAAAACCACACTGCAGAAAAAAGAGTGGGAGTTTTTTGAGCTGGAGCCCAGTAAGTGAAAACAACAGGAGAAGAACACAGCAATGTAGAGATATCTCCTTAGACATAGCAGAAGCCCCAGGGAGAGAGACAGAGCCATTCACCTGATAGTCTATAGCTGGCCTTGTGGAGAGAGCACAGCAGCTGAGTCCAGAGAGAAATGGAGTGCTGGGAAGAGAGGAACCCAAGAAGCCTGAACTTTTGTCAGGCATTGGCAGCCATCTTGCTCCAACATATGGCCATAGACTTTGGTGAGAGAAGTAACTTATGCTTTATGGTCTGGTAACTGTAAGCTTCTACCCCAAATAAATACCCTTTATAAAGGTCAACAAATTACTGGTATTTGCATCAGCACCCCTTTGGCTGAATAATACACCCTTTTCCCTTCTCTTCTCCCTCTGTGATGCCTATAATGCATATGTTTGTGCATTTCATGTTGCCATTCTAATCCCTAAGTCTCTGCTGGATTTTTTCTATCTTTTTATCTACCCATTCTACTATATGTCTGATTTCAGATGTACTGTCTTCCACATGCTGATTCTTTCCTCTGCCTGTTCAAATCTGCTGTTATATGCTTCCAGTATATTTTTAATTTCTTGCATTGTGCCATTCATCACAATCATATCCATTATCTTTTTATGTATGTTTACAATTTCTTCAGTATGTTCTCCCTGTGTCTTCTTAATACCCTTAATCTCTTCCTTTGCTTCATTAATTTGATTTATGATATTTGTTTGGATATCTCTAAGTAGTTGTTCTGCATCCTCCGTCTTCTCTGCTTTTTGTTTGTTTGCTTGACTAGGGCATGTCTTCCTTTTCTTAGTATGGTTTGTAATTTTTTGTTGGTGTCCAGGCATCAGTTTATCTTCATGGGCTTATTTGGTTGGTTAGCTCCTCTTTCTACCTTAGGGTTTTCTTTTGTTGTTTTTTTTCTGTGTGTGTGGTAAGGTGTCTCTTTGACACTTTGTTTCTTTAGTTCTCTTTCCTTGCTGCTGTCTGTGTTTCATTGAAAAATAAATATAGAGAACAGAGAAAAGGAAAGAGATAGGAAGAGAAAAAAAATAGTAGTAATAATAATAAAAAAGTTAGAAGAGGAACTGTAAAAAACCTAGGAAAATAATTAATACAAGTGAAAAATCATAAGAAGTACAAATGAGAGTAAAAAAGTGGAATAGAAAAAATGAAACAAGAAACAAAATAAAGAAAATATATAGAATGAATTAAAAGTCTGAAATGGTGAGAAGAGAGGAAAAGAAAACGAGAAAAAAAAATTCAAGGCCAAACAAAAAGAGGTGGAATTAAAGAAAAACAACAGAAAACAGAAGATAGAAGAATGAAGAAGAGAAATGAAATAAAGCATGTAGAAAAAATAAATAAAAGGGAAAAAAAAGGAAACAAAGAAAGGATAAACACAACAAATAGGAAACAAAACAGTAACAGCTAAAAAACAACAATAACCCAGGAAAAACAGGCTTCCCTCTTAGGCCCCTAAGGACCTTATCAGGCTGCCAGTGTTTGTCAATCTATTGCCCTGCAGCCTGCCTTCTGCAGGTGACATATCAGGTTTTAGCAAGTTAGTGATTAAAATAAGGAGGGAAAAGATGGAAACTTTAGAAAATAAAAAATACCAGATGCATGAAAATCTAAAACAAACAAAAAAAATGTCTGTATGTTCGCTGTCATAAGATATCAGCCAGTACCTGGTAACACCAGACCACTTCTCTAAGTAGCCCCAGGAATCAAACCAGGGACTTTGTATAAATAAGGCAGGAAGTCCTCCACTGAGCTAAAGCAGCTCTATAGGTTAGCCAGGCTTCAGAAAGCTTATCTAGCTCTATCTGCCCTCTTTCCCTCAGGTGGTTAGATTTCTAACAGTTTGCCAGAGCCCTGCTGATTAGGCATCTGTCTCCATCCCCTCTCTAATCTAGTTCCTATCTCTCCCAGGGTAGTTAGGTGTGGCAGCCTGCCTGAGCAGATCCCCCTTCCCCTCTCCCCTTTGGGTCAGGGTCCTCTCCAAGATGCAAAGGGAGCTCAGCTGGCCAAACTCACTGCAAAGAAACCCCTGTCAACCCTCATTAGAGCCCTCTTCCTCCCAGGGAATGCTCCCTCCCACTCTGTTGGCAGCAGTGAGCCTGGGGCTCCACGGAGGCTACCTGCCCTGAGGGTGGGGTATATGTGCCTTTTCCAGCACAGGGGTGAGTGACTCAACTCACAGTTTTCTTATGGCTTCTTTATCCGTCCAGTTCCCTCCTGGATGATGCACAGCACTTTCCCATTCTTCATAAATCCAAAGCAGCTCCCTTGGATAGGTCCCTCCCTTTTCTCCAATCTGTTTTGTGCGAGAGTCAAGCTCTGCCTACCTACTTTGATGCCATTTTCCTGGAAATAACCCCCTTTTTCCGTTGCATCATTTGTCTTTCTATTGTTGAGTTGTAGGATCTCTTTATATATCATAGATATTAGATCCTTGTCAGATGTGTGATTTCCAAATATTTTCTCCCATTGAGGTGGCTGCCTATTTACCCTCTTCACAAAGTCCTTTGAGGGGAAGAATGTTTTAATTTTGAGGAAGTCTCATTTATCTAATTTATCTTTTGTTGCTCATGCTTTTGGTGTAAGGTTTAAGAAACCATCACCTACCACAAGATCATAAAGATGTTTGCCTACATTTTATTCGAGGAGATTTATAAACCTAGCTTTTATATTTAGATCTTTGATCCTAAATATAATTCTGTTGATGAATAGATAAACAAAATATGGCATATGCATAAAATGGAATACTAGTAAGCTGTAAGACTAAATTAAGTCGGGATGCTATAACAACATGGATGAACCTTGATGACATTGTGTTGAGCTTAAGATACTACAAGGAAAGAAAATTATAGACCAATTTCTCTAATGAACATATGGATTGTCAGCCAAAGGGGTGCTGATGCAAAATACCAGAAATCTGTTGGCTTTTATAAAGGGTGTTTTTTGGTGTAGTAGCTTACAATTACCAGGCCATGAAATGTAAGTTACTTCCCTTACCAAAGTCTGTTGCTACATGTTTGAGCAAGATAGCTGCTGACATCTGCAAGGGTTCAGCCTCCCTCTTCCTTTTAAGGCTCCATGGTCCCAGCTTCTTCCAATATCAACTCTAGGCTGGGATATGTCTCGTCTCTCTCCTGGGGCTCAGCTGTTCTGGTCTCTCCACAAGGTCAGCTGTAGACTCTCAGGCTCTCTCTCTTCCTGGGGCCTCTGCCATGTTTATGGAGCCATCTCTATTCCTTTGTGTTCTTCTCCTGTGTGTTTACTTCCTGGGGTTCCAGCATCCAAAACTCCTACTAAGTCCTCTGCTGTGTCATTTTCAATGTCCTACTAATGTGGCCCAATCAAAGAATTAACCATTATTTACTCAAGTATAAGTGAAACCTCTGAATTTAACACAATCTAATACACCCAGAGGAACAGACCAGTTTACAAACATAATACAATATCTATTTTTGGAATTCATAAATAATACCAAACTTCTACAGCATAGCTGCAAATATTCTCAACAAAATGCTTGCAAATCAAATCCAAAAGCACATTAAAAGAATTATGCACCATAATCAAGTGGGCTTTATTCCTGGTATGCAATAGTTGTTCAACATAGGAAAATCAATTAACATATCACACTAACAAATTGAAGGTATAAAAAACCACATGATCATCTCGATTGATGCAGTAAAAGCATTTGACAAAATCCAACATCCTTTCTTGATAAAAAATGATCTAAATGATAGATATAGTAGAAAGTTCCTCAACATAATAAAGGGTATATATGAAAATCCCACAGCCAACATTATACTCAATGGGGAGAGGCTGAATGCTTTCCCTCTAAGATCAGGAACAAGATAAGGATGCCTACTATCACCACAGTTATTCAACATTGTGCTAGAATTTCTGGCTAGAGCAATTAGGCTAGAAAAAGAAATAAAAGGCATCCAAATTGAAAATGAGGAAGTAAAACTCTCACTATTTGTAGATGACATAATCCTATATTTAGAAAATCCTGAAATATGTACAATAAAGCTATTAGATCTAATAAATGAGCTCAGCAAAGTTGCAGGATACAAGATCAATATGCAAAAATCAGTACTGTTTCTGTTCACTAGTAATGAGCAAGCTGAGGAGGAAATCAAGAAAAAAAACTCCATTTACAATAGCCGTAAAAGACTCAAATATCTAGAAATTAATTTAACCAGGAAAGGAAAGGCTCTGTGTTCAGAAAACTATAAAACATTGCTAAAAGAAATCAAAGAAGACCTAAACAAATGGAAGAACATACTGTATTCATGGATTGGAAGACTAAACATCATGACGATGTCAATTCTACTCAAATTGATTTATAGATTCAACACAATATGAATCAAAATCCAAACAGCCTACTTTACAGAAATAGAAGTCAATTACCAAATTTATTTGGCAGTGAAAGAGGTCCCAAATAACCAACAACTTCCTAAAAAAGAAGAGCGAAGTCAGAGGTACAGGTGCAGTGGTCCAATTAGCATGGTATTGGCATAAAGATAAACAAATTGATCAATGGAATCGAATTAAGAGTTCAGAAATAGACCCTCACCTCTATTTTTGATAAGCTGACCAAGTCCAATTTTCTGGGACAGAACAGTCTCTTCAACAAATGGTGCTTGGAGAGCTGGATATCCATAACTAAAAGAATGAAAGAGGACCCCTATCTCTCTCCGTATACAAGAATCAACTCAAAATGGATCAAAGACCTAAACAGAAAGCCAGGTCCATAAAAATCCTAGTAGACAATGTAGGGAAACATCTACAAGAACTTGTAGTAGGTGATGGTCTCTTAAACCTTATACTCAAAGCATAAACAGCAAAAGAAAAATTAGATAAATGGGCCTTCCTCAAAATTAAACACTTCTGCACCTCAAAGAACTCTGTGAATTGGTTAAAGAGGCAGCCACCTCAATGGGAGAAAATATTTGAAAGTCACACATCTGACAGGGTCTAATATCTATGATATATAAAGAGAAATTGCAACTAAACAATAAAAAGACAAATGATCCAATTTAAAAATGAGTAAAAGACCTGAATAGACATTTTTCTAAAAAAGAAATACAAATGGTGAAAAAGCATACAAAAAATTGTTGAGCATTACTGGCTGTTAGGGAAATGCAAATCAAAAGTTCAATGAGATATCATGTCACACTGACTAGACAGGCCACTATTTTAAAAAAGAACAGAAATCTACAGGTTGGAGAAGATTGGAGGGATAGGAATGCTTGGTTCACTGCTGGTAGGAATGTAGAATTGTATAGCCACTGTGGAAGTCTGTTTGGCAGTTCCTGAAGTCAGATATAGATCTACCATGTGACTTGGCAATACCACTACTAGGTATATACACAGAAGAACTGAGAGCAGTGACACGAACAGACATCTACACCGATGTTCATTGCAACATTATTCACAATTGCCAAAAGATGGAAACAAACCAGGTAACATCAACTGATGAATGGATAAACAAACTGTGGTATATATATACAATGGAATCTTGCTCAGTTTTAAGAAAAAATGAAGTCATGAATCATATGACAACATGGATGAACTTTGAAGACATTATGTAGAGTGAAGCAAGCCACATTAGGTGAAGGACAAAGAGTGTATGATTTCGCTATTATGAACTAAATATTAATGGGCTAACTCATGCAGTTAATAGCTAGAATATAAGTCACCGGAGAATAAAATGTGGTTAGAGAATGGAAAGCTGAGGCTAATCTGTGCAGAATTGGTAAAAAGTTTTTTGTAAATTTTTGGAAATGAATAGAAAGAGTGAAAGCACATAATAGGATTTGTAATTAGAAGCACTACTGTATGGGTATGATAGTGGTTTGTTTTTTGTTGTTTTTTTCCTTTTTTTTAATACTAAATGAAAATTCTCTGATATTGACTGAACTGATGAATGCACAACTCTGTGATTATTCCAAATGCCACTGATTATACACTTTAGATAAATTGTATGGTTTATGAACAAAAAAAAAATCAGGTGCAAATATTCTCGCTGACCTGATTTTGTGATAATCAGGGTAGGCTAAACATTCACTATATTAGAAACCATGCATGTGTCCCCAGACCTAGTTTTTCTCCCTAGGTCTGGTTTTTAGAATGCTGGTGATAAACTAAGCCTGATTTATTTTATGACCATCCTGTATGGGAAAAGACTGCACCTATGGGTATCCTTGGTAACCTTAAGAGATATAAGAGGAGGAAAGATGTGGCTTGGGTGGTTGGGCATCCATCTCCCATATGGAGGGACTGGGTTCAATCCCTAGGAACTCCCAGTAAAAATTAAAAAAAGAAAAATATAGAAGACACGTGGGCCATAAGGCCCTGTGTGCGGGTGCTCCTTCAGGCCCCACGAATGGGTGAGCCATTAGGCCCCATGCGTGGGTGCACCACCAGGCCCCATGACTGGGTGAACCGCCAGGCCCCACAAGTAGGTGAGCCGCCAGGCCCTGTCCGCAGGTGTGCCGTCAGCCCCGTGTGCAGGTGCGCCGCCAGGCCCCGCAAGCCATGTGGCAAGATGATGATGTAACAGGAGAGTGACACAAGGGAGAGTCAAGGCGAGACACACCGAAAAACTGGGGACTAAGGTGGCGCACGCAGTATAAGGCCTCTCTCCCACATCGAAGATTCCAAGGATAGAATCCCAGTGAAGACTGGAGGAGAAGGATGAGAACAGAGGGCAGGAAATGGATACAGAGAGTTGCCCAGTGAATGGACACAGAAACAGCAAAAACGGGGGGTTGCGGGGGAGGAGGGAGGGTAAGAATGGAATTAAAGAAAATAAATAAATAAATCCTTTTAAAAATGTGTAGAGGAGGAAGATACGGACTATAGTTAGTAGTAATCCTTTGACAATGCTCTTTCATGATTCGTTAACAAATGTTTCACAACAATGCAGGGTGTTTGGGGGGGCGGGTGATGTGTGGGAGCCCTGTATGATGTTATGCATGTTTGATTTGCAAGTTCACAATGTTTACTCAACACTTATAGTTTATGTATGTTCATGTATGAATGACATACTTCAATAAATTGTTTTAAAAAAATAGGATGTGTTGGGGGAAAATTACACCAAATATAAGATATGTACTGTAGTTAATAGTAATACATTGACAATGCTCTTTCATAATTTGCTACAAATATTTCACAACAGTATAAAGTATTGGTGGTGGAGTGATATATGGGAGCTCTGTATCATGTTATACATTTTTGTTTTATAAGTTCACAACTTTTATGATATACTTATTGTTTATGTACATTCATGTATGAATGATATACTTGAATAAATTTTTTAAATGAAAAAAAAAAGCAAACCTTGTTGTCTGTGACTAGTATCATTAACTTTGAAATTCAGTTTTAGCATTAAGCACTTGGTAATGCAGGATGTGTGTATTTTACACATAAAATACCTTAACAGCCAGGAAATCAATCAGCTGTATTCTACTTGTCATACCTTTTGGGTTTAGCCAATTGAATATATTGAGTACTGTTCCATATTTAGTTTTGTTCCAGCCTGATTGATTCCCTATAAACCCATTACAAAGGTCAGTATAGTGTAGGTCAGAGGCTGCTGTGGAATGGAAAAAAAAAACAAAACGGGTGAGCATAATAAACACATACAATCTGTGGAGATATAGATTTTATTTAATCAACCTCTAGTTAACAAAATGTGGCAGCACTAGTTCCCAAGAGCCTTGTAAAATGTTTATGTGGCACACAAACATATAACACGGAAAAGCTTCCCTCTATCAATGTTTTTGTAGCCTGAGGACTGAAACAGTCACTTACAGGTTTCAGTATCTGGAACATAAAAACAAAGTGAACTAAAAGTGAACAGAGGAAATTCTGATATAATGTGCCAATCATGAACAACTTTCAGTTTTATAATACCATATTACAAACTCTGAAAAGGAAAAGAGCAGTTGTTATACATGGTATAAAAGGATAAGGACTAGTCCCTATTTATAGTCACTGTTTATAAAGCTATAAACAGAGACTAAATGCACCATATGAAATTATATGCACTCATATAGCATTGATATAAAAATATAGAAGAAATACATGATTTCACAGGGTATGAACAAATTGAAAAAATGATACCTTAAATTGTACTAGGGTTCTGGTCCTCTGTTTTGCGAGTTAAGTCCTAAAGGAAAGTAATGCTCCTTTATTCAGCACTAGTGTACATTCATGAATAAAGTCATGAATAAAGTCAATTGTTTATGGGAAAATGACTGAAACTGCTGTGTAAGGATCATAAAGTAGCTTCTTGGCCACAAAGCAGTAACTTTGTAAGTTACTTTGTAAGTTACTGTAAGTTACTGTGTAAGTGTAAGTCCACTTTATCTTACAATTAATTTACAATTGAATGTCCCTTTAAAACCTTAAGAGTGATTTTATATGCATGATCATAGTTGATTTCTGCTATTACCTATATAGGAAGGCTACACTTGTCTTACTACAAATCCATAACACCTTAAACACAATGCTGAAATCCAACATTTTTCAAACATCTAAAGTTTTTTTTTCACAGTTTTATTGGCAGCAAAACTGATCTGAATAGACATGAGACAATTTATACTTTCTTTAAGCTACTTTGAAAATTCATCCATTTCACTGAAAGATAGAAATATGTTTGATTATGGGGTACTGTTTCAGACCAGGCCAGGATTAGTTTATGGTAGATATACCTAACATGGGGAAGAGGAAGAATAAACCTAAATTCTGAATATATTTTCGCCCTATGGGTTTAGACAAAAGCTTACCTACCTGTTTTCCAGAAATAAATTAGGATCGTAAGAATGGGAAAGGTTAAGTGTGTTGCTCAAGATCATATTATCCACTTCAACCTTATAAAGTGGTGTTTTTATTCCCATTGATGTATTGGGAGAAAACTAAAAACAAGAGTTTAAGTTATTTTTCAAATGTCCACAACAAGAAATTGTCTGTAGCGAGAAACGAATTTTTCTTTCACTATCAACTTTCACCCTTGATATGCTATGCTATATTATTTTGTCTCCCAGTGTGTGTTATTTTTTTTTTTAATTTGTAGATCATCCTGCTGCCCCCATATGATTGCTATACAAATGTCACCTCTGAGGTAATTAAAATGTTTTTTTTTTTTTAACATCAGCTAATTTGCTTTTCATTTGTCCACACTTGGCTTCATAAATGAATATATTTATCTTTAAAGATTTATTTCATATTCCTAAGTATGGCCTGTAACATAGTTCTCTATTATGTCCTTATATATTCTCAGGCATTCTCTTTTCTTCATTTCTGCCACACATGGCTTCTTGTTCTTTCTAGAGCCTTCTTCTCTATTTGTGCTAAATGACTCACCCTCAATTTATGTATCTCAGTTTATGCATCTATCTGCTCAAATAGTGCCTCATCAGCATGCACTCCTGAATAACCAACCAATATAACCTTCCCCCATCATCATCCTCTCCTCTCACCGTAATTTATTTTTCCACAATATTTTTTTCTACCTGAACTGTAATGTTAATTAGTTGAGTGTCTGTTTTCTCCCACTAGAATGTAAGACTTATGAAGCAAAATACTTTAAGTCTAGATACCATATGCTAAGGAGTAGGCATTCAATTAATGAATAATCCGTTCTATCACTAAGGGCAAGGGTTTTACACCACCACCCAGCCTTCTAAAATTAACCTCCCAAAACATGTTTTTGCATCATGTAGTGTCTCCCTCACTGTGACCTGTTTTCTACTCTGCAGAGAGCTTTATAAGTTTTATAAATTTGATTATTTCTCACCCCAATACTCCATTCACACCAAACACTTAAAGCACTTGTTGATCTGAGCCCTTAAGATGATCAATAAGGCTTTGCACAGACTGACTCCTAACTACTTCAACTCATCGGATTCCATTCGCTTTCACTTTTTAATTCTTTTTGTTCTATGCTCGGTAATCTTTCTCAAGCTCTTGTAACAATGCTCCCCTTGCCTTTTGTCAGAGTGAATTCCTGCCCTGGTAAGCCCCTTTCCTTCCTACTACATACACCTTTGTCTTAGGTAAATCCTATCTTTGCTTCAGATGCAAGATTTATGATTTCAGACCACCCTTTACAACTTTAAGGAAAACTTCTCGATCCCCATAAAAATCTCAAGTCTTTCTAAATGTGCTTCCAGTTTATCAAAAACTCTACTCCTTTGCTCAGTTATCACAGTTGCAGTCCCACATGTGTGTGTTTGTGTGTGTGTGTGTATGTGAGGAGTGCCTCTCACACCTATTAATCTGTAAATTTCACAAGTGTAGGGATTGGTTTTTTTTCTTACACATGTATCACCAGTGCCTACACAATAGCTAGCACAAAGTTGGAAATCAAATATTATTTATAGAGTGAAAGAAAAAAACTGATTGAATTTATGAAGGATATCCTGGGTCTTATGGTATCCATTTATGTTTCAAAGGAAGAAGCTCTCATGTTAATGTAATCTCTTTTCCCTGAAAAAAAAAAAAGAAGTGTTAATAGGAAAATGCACTTAAAACACAATTTAACTCTCTATCCACACAATATTTTCTCTTTTTATCTGCTATGTATATATATTTAATCCATTTTATTTTTTTACTGAGGTTATAAAGACATTATATTAAAATATCATTTCCTTGGTGGTTGGAGACACCTTGTGAATCTTTGAAAAAAATCTCCTGCAATTAATGGTGAACATTTAAGGAAATACCTTGAAAATAAATCATAAGCCCAACACAAGTAAGTATCTTGGGGGGTAGAAAAGCATAAACAGTAAGAAGTCTAGTTGATAAAATTACTGTTTTAGCATACACAATTATAGGCTGATGTGTTCCAATAAAATATAAAGAGAGAAAACTAGTTAACTTATATCTTTAATGGACTGAGCAAAAAAAAAATGGTAGGAAAAAAAAAGGAATGGAAAACTAATAGTTGAGAAAGTAGAACACATCTGTTTTACCACTTTTTCAAACATACAAACACATATGCATATATGCGTGTATATGTGTATAAAATTATAGTACACATAAGTAATTTAAATTATTAAATTATCTTTTTGTGGCAATAGTCATTCATATATTGAATTCCATTGCTTTGGACGGATTCTTGGAAATGTACCTTGTTTAATAAAATGAGACCGCCAAATAAACTTGTGAATTAATCTCATACATTTAATATTTTTTAACAAAAAGGTTGTTGGATTATTTAGCACTTTTGGGTCAATAATGATTAAATACTTATTATTTATAGGGTTGACTGCTTATTTTTAAGCAGCGATTTGAGTCAGAGAATAGAAAATAGAGCAAACCGAATCAAATTACATGTATTCCCTCAGTCATCTTATTTTTAATAGAACCTGTGGCAAATGTGGTTGAAAAAGTGGAATAGAATAAAAGTTATCTGATTAATGAATTAGTTTCAAACATAAATTTGAGCTTCTTTTCTCCATTTTTATAATGAAGAGTACAGGTATTTAAGTTCAGCATACTCAATTTAGCATTATACAGAATTATTGTAGATGTGAATATACTAACATATATTTGAGAGCATCTAATGCTTTGAGTCACAAAATAATCACAGCCCTAATTTCTGTGAAAATGTGCTCTAAAGATAAAGAATCTAATCATGTTTTTGCTTTAAAACCATTTTATGAGAATAAATTATTTAAATCCCACAGAGGTTATCTAAGGAAGACAACACAGATTCCAAGGTAATGAGACAAGGTGGTAAAAGAGATGCACATAAGTTTTTTTGTTTTGTTTTTACTGTGTACACACTTCTACTAATGCTAACCAAGATTCTAGGTTTGTTAATTCCTACTGCAGCTTTTATTTTATATATTCTTTTCTGTGGGATGTCTATAGGATAGGACAAAGATGGGTTAGAGTAAAGGAGAAGATACAGAGTATAAGTAAAAAGTACATGCATTGGAGTCAGGCATGCCTGGATTACATCTGGGTTCTAACACTTACTGTATTATCTTGGGCAGTTCATTATAAAATGGTGACAATAATGGCACCTACAGTAGATGATTGTAAGTATTAAGTGATATATTACATGTAAGACACACATTACAATAATGAAGGGCAATAATATTCACTTCCAATGCTAAAAAATTAAATAAAATGTATAATTACTTAATTGGTGGTAATTCGATTGACAATACTAAGCAATATTTTACCTTGCACTAAATTGCTTAGTTTGAACATTTTTCCCCCCTTTATATGGACAGAAACCGAATAAAGTCAGGGGTGATCCTCTGTTGGCGAGGCAGGAGGTCTTCATTGTACACGCTTTATACAATATGACTGAACATGGCCATTTAAAGTTAATTTTTGATAAACTGCTTATAGAGCAGAAACTATTATCGAACACACCTATGTACTTGCTAACACTTTCACATATATATATTTATGGTCAGGTTGATGCAGTTTGAGAAATAACTTTAAATTCATCCCACATAGGGTGTTCCAATGGCAGCCAACAATTGTGCTGATTAAAGAAATTCCTTCCCAGCAGAGACTGGAGCCTTTGGCCTGCCCATGTCCCAGCTGTGCCTGGAATCTCGGTGGAGCTGCAAATCCTACTCTACAGCTCAATGGACTCACCCAAGTCACCTGGCGAGGAGATGATGATGGACAACAGCCATCCCAAGGAATGGAGAGAGTCTGCAGCTGCAGGCAGAATAATCCCATCCATCTTATCCATGGGATATAAGCCCCCTCTCACTTGGAGGTAGAGTGGACATCACCATCCCAAACTCCTCAGGATTGGGGGAAGAGCTATGGACTAGAGTGGACTTACTGGTATTCTGTCGTAGACATTTTGTGATTCAAGCAATGGAAGAAATTACAACATTGAGGTGGAGCCAGTGGCCACTGGATGCTATCAGGGCAGAAAGAGGGAAAAGCAGTTGTAATACAGGGTCTTTTTCGGGATTTGGGAATTATCCTGAGTGACATTACAACGACAAATATAGGCCATTTTACATCAGCATATAACATGCAGAACTGTGTGGGAGAGAGTGTGGTCTACAATGTGAACTATGGTCCATGCTTAGTGGCAAAGCCCCAGGATGTGTATATCCATTGCTGTTGATGTGCCACACTAATGAAAGATGTTTATGTGGGAGGTTGTGGGAGGTTATGGGAGGTGTGGGAGGTGTGGGAGGTGGGGAACATGGGAATCCCTGTAATTTTTGTGTAACATTTATGTAATCTAAGCATCTTTTAAAATATAAAAAAAAAAGAAAGAAAAAAAAAAGAATACAAAAAAGAAAATGATAAGTAACCTTTTATTGGTGGACTGTAATTAATTCTAAACAAAATTTTTTATTGTATTGAGTCACTAATGTGTTTTCATAAGATAATAATTATAGAGGTTTTGATTACACTCACAAGTTACCATATTAAATTTAGTGAATGTTGATATTGTAAAAAAAAAAAAAAAAAGAAATTCCTTTCAATGGAGTAGTTTGGAGAGTTTCAGAGCATTCCACAATAGCCCTTCATCTCCTGTCCGCTGCTTGAAATTATTTTTATCAGTAGAAACAATCCTATAATTCAACATAATACCACAATATTATAGATTTACATCTCTGATATACAACAAATTGGATTAGTGCATTTTGATCTAATGCCTTGTTATTACAACACATTGTTCTCACCTGAGCCAAAAATATCAGGCTCCCCTGGGAACTTGTACAAAATGCAAAATTTCAGGCTCTGTCCCAGATATATTGCCTCTGAGTCTGCATTTTAGCAAGATTTGGAGCTGATTTGTATTCACATTAAAATTTGAGAAGCAGGGATCTTAAGGGTAAATGAGAAATAGCAGGCCCTCTACATAAAACCCAAGTTCATGAGAATGAGAAATGAGTCAGAAATATTTTAGAGTTATGAAGAAGGAAAAAAGGGGCACCACAAATAAAATAAAATAAAAGACAAGCCAAAAAAAATGGATTGATATGATTTATAATTTATTGGTATCATTTTCCCCTATGAAAATATAAATAACATCTCATATCATCAAACCACAAATTCAAGAGTTCTTAATAATTCTCTTTGCTTCAAATCCTAAATTTAACCATCAGCAAGTACTGCAAACTCCATCCCTAATTTTTATATGTTAATTTTACATTTTAACATGTGAAACTGTGTTACCATTTTTATTAGGTTCCTATATTTTACTTTAACATGTATTTGATGAAGTGTTTGAATTTTATACCCCCAAACCCATTTTTCCCAGTATACCTGTGGTTTTCAGTGAGTAATTTTGCAGAGTGTTAATATTTTGTAATATATATTAGCAGAACTGACTGCACATCCTCACCTTCCTCTTCAAATCCAAAGGGAACCCACAGAACAAAGGAGCCAACTGATGCAGTCCATGAAGTTCAGCCTTCTGGGATACAAATGCCTAAAGAGTGGAGAATGGATTGGGAGAACAAACAGAAAATACACAGTACATAACAAATATGCTATGCTAGTTTTGGTATAAGAAATAAACAAGTTTTTGTAGATTTGTAAGGAAGATATAGGAAAAGTATTACAATGAAGAAAAGAGAAATAAATACATCAGAATATTTGTTTAAAAAATTACACACTATAAACACTCAAGTTACTGTCAGATCTAGAGGATATAATAATTAAACGTCAACAACAGAAGAATAATATAAGGGATATATAATACAGAAAATATACACAGAAAAAATAAAAGTTAAAGTCTCTTCAAAGTTAAATAAGTACTAGAGTATAAAATTGAAAAGTCTTCATTGAATTCCAGGAAATTATTTTCAAAATAATTGTTAGCCTAGGGAAAACAAAATAATGTTAACAAAGAAAAGAATGTTAAAAAAATACGTTAGTGAGAAAGAAAGTCTGGAATCATGTTCTCCTGCATATTATTAAGTGCCAAAAAGAAATGTCAACATTTTCATTAAAAAATTGCAACAAAAGAATTCTGTACCAAATTGGACACTGTGCATAGGCAGTGGTACAGCAGAATGATACTCTCGATACGAAAGCATTCATATTCTTCATAAGTAACAGAATCTTCTTTAAAATAGAGCTCAGAACCATATAAGATATGAGTAGTAAATAAATCAAAATAGGAACTACAAAGGTGTTAGACATTTCTAAAATATAGAAACAAGTATAATAAGAACAATTCTTCCAAATCACTGATCCTTACCATCTCATATCATCATTTATGTGCCACCAATTTAAGCCAAATTTTATACAGCATAAATTAAAATAGAAAGTATAAATGAGCAGTAGTGGTAGAAATAAGATAATTTTATGAGTTAAATTCTACAAAATGAAATCTTCATAGTGCTAATATGATCAGATTTGGAAACAAATGCACAGAAAGGGACCACCGCTTAAGGAGGTGGGAGGTTAAAAATCCTTTCTGAAAAATGTTGGAGATTTATAGGTAGTAATTAGATGAAATGCCTAGTAGATCACCACTGTGGTGGTTTTAAAACATGTCCACAAATTCTTTGATACTTCTCCAATCAAGAGGTGTACTCTTATTTCCTTTGCCTTCAACATTGGTCAGGCTTAAAGTTAATATGAAGAGATTGAGGCTGTGGGACTCTAGCATAGGTTATAAATTATTATAAAGCCTCCGCATGGCTTTCTCTCTCTTGGGATGCTCACCCTGGACACTCATGTATCATGTTCTAAGGAACCTCAGGATATACGAAGAAGACAGCTGTAAATGTTACAGCTGATATCCCTGGATAAGTTCCCAACTGCAGCCAACATCAACCACAAGACAGGTAATGAATTAGTATTCAGATGATTCTAACTCCCAACAGTTGAAACAACACAACAGATGTCAAATGGAACAGAGATGAGCTATCATCTTTTAGCCTTGCTCAAACTGCAGCTGGTTTTGTTGTTTAAGCCATAAAATTTGTGTGCGCTGTTAAGAAGCAGTAAATAATTGGAACACACACGTAATTTAAAAAGGAAAGGACACATGGTAAATGTTGATGATTTAAGAGATTTGGAGCAATCCTTTATCAGGGAGGAATCATATATTCATAATTAATCAGCTGTTCAAGGAAGTCCCCCCAAAAGACAGTCTTTCCTAATGATTCTGGAGGCACTAGATTATCCCTGACAAAGTTAAACATTTCCATAATTTGAAAATTAATTGTTCCATGAGGGAGGCCAAAACAAGCCACATTATATCTCATTAGATAAGACCAAGTCAAAGAGAAAATCTTTATGGAAATATGCCACTTTCACAGGTTCTTCAACATTAGAAACTGTGTTTTATAGAATACGGGATGAGTATGGAATTATAAAATATAGGAAAACAAGCATTTTAGGAGTTTCTGTTTAGTTTTATAGTTGACTGGATCTTCAAATTGAGAAGAACTAAATATGTGCCCCTGTTTTATGCAGAGTGAGATCAATCCGTGTGGAAGTTGAGAACATAGATTCTTTACCTTATTATCTGAGTTAATACTTTTCCTATGCTTTAAGGCAGCTTCCTGGACTTGGGAAAGCTATTGAACATCATTTTGCCTTGGTCTACTCATCTGTAAAATTAAGGTGTTACAGATAATCCTGAAATATAAGAGCAAAAGTAGTTAATAGTTGTAAAGCGCTTGTAAGTGACACACAATAAATATAAGTCGTAAGTATTATTATTGCTTTTATATTAGACATGGTGGACTGGGAACGATCCTGGAACTTAGAGGCTCTTATTTGTGAACGCAGAGTCCTCAACTGCTACATATCAATCTGTACCCACACACTTTATTGGTTCAGCAAATGTCTTGACGAGAAAGTGACTGGCAGCAAACTGAGAAGACCAGTACCTATTAATAAAATGACATGACAAAGACTTCCCTTCGTTAAAAGACCTAACACTATTAAACTATTACCAAATTTTCAAAGAAGGAATGTCTCCCTACTACATAAGTAGTTCAGAAAGTAGAAAAAATAGGGACAAGTGTTGAACATATTTTAAGAAGCTATTGCTAGCCAATTTCCCAAACTCAGATGTATGAGAACAGAATTTCTACACAATTTGTCATATTGTAAAGATGCAAAAATATAAATAAAGTGTTAGATGAACATATTTAAGAATATATTATAGATCATTTATCATGATCAAGTAAAGTTTATTTCAGAAAAAGAAATTTATCAGTGTAATTAGCCATGTTAATGTACTATAAAGAACATAATATAATATATTTTGACATAAGTTTGTGACACAAATTTTTAAAAACTATTAGAGAAACCTAATATGCTTTCCATTTTGAAAACCTCGTGAAATGGCCTAATCAGCATACTTCAAGTATGTATCCCATTTTTGCCTTATATTCTATTGTATAAAAACTGGTATAAATAGTGAATTTTTAATTTCTTTTTGGAGAAATTTATATCAATGTGCCAGTTTGATGTTATTTATGAATTCCAAAAAGAAATATAGATTATGTTTTTAAACTGGCCTGTTCCTCTGGAGTTATAATCCTTTGATTGTATTAAATTCAGAGATTTCACTTTTACCTGATTAAATTATGATTAGGGCTTTGATTCAACCACGTCATTAGGATGGGGCAGAGGAGAGAGTTTTTCAGTTTTGATGCTGGAGCCCCAGGAAGTAAATACACAGAAAAGAAGAACACAGAGGAAGAGAGACAGCTCATTAGACATGGGAGAGGCCCTGGAAAGAGAGAAGAGCCTGTTAGTCTACAGCTGACCTTGTGAAAAGAAGTGAACTGCTGAGCCTGGAATGAAATGAGCCCCAGGGAGGGAGACAAGCGTTATACTAACCTACAGCCGAGATGGGAAGAAGCTGGGTCCACAGAGCCTTAAGAGGGAGAAGGAAGGCTGAACCTTGCAGACATCAGCAGCCGTCTTGCTCCAACAAGTGGCAACAGACATTGGTGAGGGAAGTAACTTAAGCTTTATTGACTGGTAACTGTAAGCTCCTACCCCAAATAAATACCCTTTATAAAAGCCAACAGATTTCTGGTATTTTGCATTAGCATCCCTTTGGCTGACTAATACAATCAATATGACTGATATTGTTTAACATAGATTTAGAAATCCTGGCAAGTGCCATAAAACAACCAAAAGCTGTAAGATGTATAAGGATTAGAAAAGATTTGGGTTAGATGATTACATGATGAATACCATATATAGAATCCTGATAAATCATAAAATATTAGAATTTATAAGAGAGTTCATCATAAATGTCAACATAAATTTATCTTACAAAATTCAATAGCTTTCTTCTACATCAGCAGTGACCAAATAGAAAACACTAAAGAAAGGTTGCCATTTACAATAACAATGAAGAGTATAGTGTTTGCATAAAGCATGTTAAAAATGCACAACATTTTTACACTGACAATACTTAAACTCTATTGAAGGATATAAATAGCATCTGAATAAATGGAGAGATACATAATTGGGAGGTTTATATAATAATTATATAATAATTATTAACAAGTAAATGTTTAGACTCAATGTTCTGAAATACAGCATAATTACTACTTCCCTAAGGACAGTGAATTAGGGCTCTGGCTGTACTAGGTGGTTTCTAATACGAGATGCTCACAAAACTAGGTACCTTTTACTAAAATAAAAACTAAAAGAAAATCAGTGTTGATGGAATTTTCTTCTTAATATTATTATTTGTTTAAGCATTACCATGAATACCAGTTGAAACCATACTTTTTTTTTATTGGGTATGTTTTGCCTTCCTAGGGCATCAGTAGTTATAGTACAATTTCTAGATTTCAGTGGCTACTTTAGAGCATGTTCAACAAGCACAATGAACTTAAATATCACCAATAAGCAGTATCTATTAAAAATGTTAACAATATAGCATTTTATAGCATAGAATTGGACAATATTATCAAATTCATATTCTTATTTAGTTTGGGGTTGAAGAATTTTAAAATGCATAATCCCAAACAGTTAAATAAAAGCATATATGGAACACACAGAAAGTTTCTTTGTGAAAATATGGTGTGAAAAAGGACATTATCATAAAGTGACAACCTACACAATAGGACAAAATATTTGAAAACCATATATCTTATAAAGTTTTAATATCCAGAATATATAAAGAAATCCTTCCTCTTAACAAGACAAACAACCCAATTAAAAAGCGGTAAATAGACTTGAACACACATCTCTGGAAAGAAGATATACATATGGCCAGAAAACACATGAAAAGATGCTCAACATCATTAGCCATTAGGGAAATGCAAACCCAAACCACAATGAGATACCACTAGAATGGCTGCTATTAAAAAAACGGAAAATAACAAACATTGGAGATGACGTGGAGACATAAGAACACTCATTTGCTGCTGGTGGCAATGTACAGTTGTGCAGCATTTGTGGAACACATTTTGGCAATTCC
This sequence comes from Cabassous unicinctus, assembly GCA_029593785.1. Classification (NCBI taxonomy): domain Eukaryota; kingdom Metazoa; phylum Chordata; class Mammalia; order Cingulata; family Chlamyphoridae; genus Cabassous; species Cabassous unicinctus. The sequence goes on along the minus strand of JAQZBX010000522.1, from coordinate 27,728 downwards.
TCAGAAAGCTAAGTACAGAAATATCATATGACCCAGCAATCCCACTACTCAGTATATATGCAAAAGAATTGATGGCAGGGGATCAAACAAATATTCTCACAGCAACTTTCATAGCAGCAGTATTAAAAAATGACGAAAGATGGAAGCAACACAAGTGCCCATCAAGTGATGAATGGATAAATAAAATATGGTATATGCATACAATGGAATATTATTCCACCATAAAAAGGAGTGAAGTCCTGATACATGTGAAAACATAGATGAACCTTGAAGACATCATGTTGAACGTAATAAGCCAGAGACAATGGACAGATATTGTATGATCTCACTGATTTGAAATAATTTGAATAAGCAAACTCATAGTCAGAATCTAGAATAGAGGTTAGGGAATGGGAAGTGAAGGCTTAAAATATACAGGGTTCTTATTTGAAATGATGGAAATGTTTTGATAATGGATGGTGGTGATGGATCTGTAAACCCACAACTTCTCTAATAAAGAAAAAGAAATAGAGAAAAATAACGGGATCTGTGTCCTATTTGTCTATAAAAGTTTGCAAGGATTTTACAATGCTAATAAGAACCATGCTAAATCTGAAATATGATGAATAATATAAGAATCAAAACAATTTTCTTTATTTTTATTGTACACCAGATATAGTTCTTCATATATAAAAGTGTCCGATTATGAGCTATGTTTTCAAGAAGAATGATGCATCATAATAGAATACATATTTTATTATTTTATTTAATCTTTTAAAAATTGAATAGTTTTAGCTTATGAAATTATTGATCAATTGAAAAAATATTATATATTGGCATTAAAATGCTAATGACCATGGTATGTTAATGGAGCAAATATGGCAAGTGTATAGAGGATGAACAAATCATTATCCCCCAAAATATGATTATGTTTATTTCCCTTGTTCAGCTTATAATATTAATACTACTTCTTGAATATTACACCTTTTTCAATAATGTACAAAGTTATGTACCTTTTCTGAGATTTGGATTAAAAAAAGGGGATATTTTCGTGTCTATTTTGAAAATTACATTAAAAACATATAAGGATACCTGATGGGCATCAGGATCATGTACAATCAAGGTGCTCCATACTCAAATCAGACATTTAACAAATATTAAAAGATACATAGCAATGATAAAAATAAATTATGCTGAGATTGAAAGTCATCTTAGTGCACACAAATTACCAAGTTCATGCAACTTACCTTCATTGGGTGATATTTTGAACCAAATGGTAAATATTAATAAAGTTATTCAATCAAAAAACATAGCTATATATAAAAACGTGTTCTTAATAGAGGGATTATTCCTTTGCTTAATCATAAGTGAAAGAAACATTGAAATTATATTTGATGAATGCAAAACTTTAGCAAGAGATATGAATAAGCCTCACAAATTTGAAAATAAAGAACAGAAATTTGGTATGTAAAAACACTGGATAAATGATCAATTATTATTGGTAAAGTGATATCAAATAGAAGTGGAGATTATATACATTCTAATTTCACATTTGAAATGAAGGTATAAAATATTCAAGAAAATACCTTCAGTTTTTAAATTTTTAACCAGAGAAAAGTTATTTTTATAGAACACATCTAACAAAAGAGGAAAAAAAAAACATGCAAAAAATATACACATACACTTTACAGGACTTTGAGATAATTTAAGAAAATTCTCAAAATGTATTTCTATATATTATTATACTGCAATTCTCTCAATTGAAAATGAATAACAAAGAAGTAGATTTGGAAAATATTATTGATGAGTTTCCTTTCATTAAAACAAGAAAGTAAATTTATAATAAATTCCCTTTGATACAGATGAAATATTTAAGTTTTAATATACCTACTTTTCTATTTTTAAATATTTTTTCAAGTACTTTAATAATCTGGAAAAAATAACCACTAAAACTACTTTAAGCAATATATATAGTTGCCTATGTTTTTCCTTTTGCCTCAAGTTTTTACATAGCTTGGCATGGCACTCTGTGCCATTGGAATGTAAGAGAACAATGAGATACATGACAAAAGTGTTACAGTTTGTTAGGTCACATGGTTGTGCTTCTAAAAGGAAATAAATGAAACTATTTTATCTTGAAACAGAGGTTGGATCCAACCCACCTCTGAATAGATCAAGTTAAATTCAAAAATGAAAATTTAAATGCCTTTCCACCACATATCCATGATGTCACCATATATCACTGAAAAATCAAGTGGTCTAGAGTAACAGGGTTTATTTCTTGATCACAGTGCATGTTCAATGCTGGCCAGGAAAGAACTTTGCTATGCATTGACCTGCTCTGGAAGGCAGACTTAAGGAAATTGGGAAGTCTATGAATGACAGAGTGAGAAGAGACGATGGAAAATCACATTATATCTTATATTTTTCCAACTAGAAGCTAGTCATAGTCATATGCATTGACTAGAACAAATCATATGATCATGTATTAATCTAAGGAGATAGAGAAGTGTGGCCTTCCGTTAATTCCAGTAGGTAATAGTAACTTTGTATTGGTGAACAGTCATTGCCATCCCCAAACAAAAGAAGAAAAAAAAAACATGCAAAAAATATATACATATACTTTACAGGACTTTCAGATAATTTAAGAAAATTCTCAAAATGTATTTCTATATATTATTGTAGCAGGTTGGCAGTTTGATATAGTTATGAATTCCAAAAATAGATATTGGATTATGCTTGTAAACTGGTCTGTTAATCTGGGCATGATTAAGTTATGATTAGGGCGTTGACTGTACCACATCAGTAGGGCACTGAGCGGGGAATCAAATAGAAAAGGCATGGAAAAAGACAGAGTTGGAACAGTTTTTGATGTTGGAGTTCTGGTGAGGAAGGAGAGCAGGCCCCGGGATACAGACCAGCCATTCCCCTGAGAGTTCATGCCGGCCTTGTGGAGAGAGGCAAAGCCTAGAGAGCCTCATAGTCTACAGCTGACCTTGTGGAGGAAACAGAGGAGCTAAGATCGGAGAGAAACGGAGCCCCAGGAAGAGAGGAACACAGAAGCCTGAACCCTGGCAAACGTCAGCAGCTGCCTTGCTCTAACATGTAACAACAGACTTTGGTGAGGAAAGAAACTTATGCTTTATGGCCCAGTAACTGTAAGCTTCTACTCCAAAATAAATACCCTTTATAAGAAGAACCAACAATTTCTGGTATTTTGCATCAGCACCCCTTTGGCTGACTAATACAATTACTTAACCAGTTAACAAATAAATGCATGAAATATACAAAACAGTCACTGTAAATGGCCTCACACATTGTAGGTGGCAAAGTAAGGACAATAATCCAAGTTCTCAGATTTATCAATCCTTCATTCTTTCCAATATAGCAGATGTTTAGTATATAATTTTAGGAAAATCATAAATTCTATGTCACATATGATGCTAGTAAAAGTAAACCAAACCATCGCTGACAATCTCAAATGTATCCAGGAATACAGAATATAAGGATCCTAGAGTTTACCTTCATTCTACACAGAATTAGATAGTGAATAAGCCACAAATAAATTATTTTAAAAATTGATAAAGCATTATCATCCACAATGAGTTTTTAACAACTGTATTTGTATCCACTAACTATTGCTGCAAAACTAACTACCTCTAAATGTTGTAGCTTAATAAAACAATGACTTGCTTTTTCCACTGATTGTGCAGGTTGGCTGGTGGTTCCCCTACAGCTTTCCATGGTGTTCACTCTTTTTTGGTTGCATTTAGATAGAGGGTCAGCTGCACTGGAAGGTTTAAGAATTCCTCATTCTTGGCTGGCAGATAATGCTAGTTGCTCACAGCGTTCCTTCAATTCTTTATACGACCTTTCTTATTCTATTTAGCAGGCAATATCAACACTAAATTGCGATCTTGAGGCAGGCCTTCCAAGAGATCAAAGATGGAAGCTGCAAGACTTCTTGAGACAAAGTTCCATAACTTGCCTTTTATGTCCATCAAATTATTTTGGCCAAATCATAAGGCCAGCCCAGTTTAGAAAGATGTGGGTATATACCTCAATCTGCATGGGAAGAGTTAGGAAAAACTTGTGGCCATATGTATTAGTTTGCCAAAGGGTGCTGATGCAAAGTACCAGAAATCTGTTGGATTTTATAAAGGGTATATATTTGGGGTAAAAGCTTACAGTTACAAGGCCCTTAAGAGTTCAACTCAAGGTTGCTTTCTCACCAAAAGTCAGTTGCCACGTGTTGAAGCAAGATGGTCACTGATCTCTGCCTGGTCTCTCCTTTTCCTCCAGGCTTCCGGTTCTCTCTATCCTGGTTAGGGCTTGTCTCTCAGGGCTTCTTATATCAGCTGCAAACTATCTGGCAAATGGCTCATCTTTTCCTGGGACCTTAGTTGTTCGAGCCTTCTCCTTTCTTTCACATGACAAAGTTCTCTCTTTTTCTCGTGTGTCTTCTTGAGTGAATGTCTATTTAAATCAGCTTACCAAGGGGTTGGGGACTCAACTTGAGTCACACCTTACTGAGAAGGTCAAATTAAAAGCCCTAAATTGATTTTATCAAGTAAACTTATATCCTTTGAATTTAACACAACCAAAGGGTATCTCATCCAGAGGAATAGATTAGTTTTCAAACATAATCTTTCTCTTTCTGGGTTTTATAAATAATCTCAAACTGCCACACCATATTTAATCTATTCAAGGGGTTATTTTTCTGAATTTGTGGATGCAAAATCATCTAATTATCTAGAATAATAGTTATCATGAAATAGTTTCAAAATTATTGGTAAAGCCTCTTTAATTATAACAAGCAAAACAAATTATAGGACATGGCACTGGAAAGCTGTTAGAGCTGAATACCTGTGTGCTAGTGGTTTGTTGTGGTTTGTGTGTGAATTTTTCCCTTTCTGTTTCAATCCATCTCTTAGTTTCTATATATTTAACAATGTAAGTTAGTACAGTATCTTTTGGAATTTTACTTCCCTTCATAAAGACAGGGTTTGGGGAGGGGTTGGTTTTCTGGCAATTAGATCATTTACAAATGCTACACATCAGTTGTTTGAGTATTCTATTGTTTTCTGTGAAATACACTGTGTTAAGGCCAAATGAGGCATGTAGCTGTAAAAGTTGCTACCATCAGAAAAGGATGGAATGCATTTATGAAAGATAGGTAACCTGAAATATATTAGAGATCTTTTCACAAAAATGTTCTACATTTCATTTTCAGGAACAATAGCCACAGGTGGAGGAATGTATAAAAGGAAAAAGACAAAATGCAGATTGAAAATTAGTAGATAAGAATCACAAATTGCTTATACCCAAGTGTCCTAGCAAATGATTTAGAGTGACAGATATCTTGGAAAATTTCTAAAATGGAACCATATGTCTGATAATTTCAGGGTGATGACAGTTGAAAAAAGGGAACATTGCCTTGCTTGGGTTATAGAACTTGTGAATATCAGAATCTCTGTCAGAAACTTGAAATGCACAGACACATACTCCTCCACACCAGCCAGAGGCAGATTACAGCTTTCAATTGAGCAGCTCATGTGACAACTCCATGACACCATCAACCTTTTTCATGTCTTTTTGTTTTGTGACTAGACAGAATCACCCACTCTACCATCTGATTATCAGGAATGGAACTTTCTTGTTATTACCACTTGGATTGACATGCCTAAAACCAGAATTTTAAAGTACAATTGCAAATTGGAGGAAAAAATTATTTTATATTTTTTCAAAGCTTTAAGATGTGCTTATTGCCAAATTCTAACACAGAAATATTAGCTTATAAATATACTAAATGCATAAAACTATCAAAATCTTGTGTACTATTACATATGGGGAGAAACAAAATGAAAATATCAGAATCCATATTAGCTTACAGTGCATTTAGGTAAACAAACTTGAAAAGATGAAACTCAAACTATTTTCATCTCCAATAAAGGTAATGCTTCTATTAGCTGTAAATAAATCTTTAATTGAAAGTCTCTTATGAAAAATACAGTAGATGTATTTAAGCATAAATCAGCTCTAAGAAGGTGGAAGAGGGTTAAGACACAGTTCACTTTGTCTGTCTGATAATCCCAGGTGCTAGTGAATAATTGAAGCTTGGAGACAAGAAAAATGTTAATATTACCTTAAATAGGGAACATAGGAGGAGGAACATGTTTGGAATTGGATGAGTTTTGTTTTAGATGTAAACTCTATATAATCTCTCTCTGACTTTTAAATTGAAGTGAGTTGGAAATTTGAGCCTAGAACTCAGACTAAAATGAAGAATTAGACACATTTTTGGGAAGCATAGTTTCATGAATCTACATGATTGAATGAGATCAGTTCGGTAGAGGAGGCAGATTGCAAGAAATACTGTGGTTGAGGCTAGAATCCCAGAGAAATTAAGAAAAAGAGTCAACAATGGCAAAAATGAAGACACAGCTACATATACAAGGGGAAATACTAGCATTGTTGTGTCAACAAAATCAAATAAAGAATGTTAAACGGCAGATGCTGAAAAATGAAATAAACATTACAGGATTATAATATTGTATGATTATAAAAAGAATTAAAGGTTTGTTAGATTATGTGACATTTTATGGAATGTATACTCTGATTGCACTTAGACAGATGGGTACAAGATCCATTAGGTCTTGATGAATCAACTTCATTTCAAACTGTTTAATACTTTTGAGTTGTCCCAAAAAATTTTAAGGAAAACATTAAGTCCCATTCTGAACATTTCATAGCAAACTGCTCTGGAATTTCAACAGTCTGTTTTACTATAGTAAAAATTGTGCTTTAGAAAATCTATGTTAAAAAAAGAAATAAGAAATCCATTGCAATTAATAAAGTTTTTGGCAAAGTACCATCCACACATGGGGAAACCTTTATCAAAAATTTTATTGTGTCCATTGAACCATATGTTGGTTATACACACAAATACACATGCAAAATTTAATAAATGTTAATTAAATAGCTGGAAATATCATGAGTTATTTCAGTTGTCCAAACTGTTATTAAAGTTCATTAAAGATTTGGTGCAACTTTTAAACTTACTTAGCTTAGAATCAGGGAATTATTTTAAAAAGACATGTTTGTGTAAATTATTTAATGAGATGTCTGTTTCCAAGAGGATGTAATATAGGCTATTACTTTATTCCCACCATCAAGAACAACTAAAATCCATGGATAGTATAGAGGAAAAAAAGATAACAAAAGAGAGAGAAGACTTTGAAAGGGGAGAGAAAAAGGCAGACTGGCTAGGGACCTCGAACGCAAGGTGTGAAAGTACTATCAGTAGAGGCTTAGAGGGAAGCCAGAACTCTCAGTCCCACTAAGGAGTAATAAGGAATGCCTACTCCTGCATGTCAACAGAAGCCAAGTGGGAAACATGGACATCTACCCTCACTAGGCAGTAATGAAGTAGTGGCCCCTCCGTTACTCCTGCTGGGACAGTGTCAGCGGAAGCTAGCTAAAACAGAAGGTTTAATAAGATCCAGAGTTTCAAAATATAATACTCAAAATATCTAGTCATCAATTGAAAATCTTTCTTCATTTATGCCAAGAACAGGAAAACCACAATTTGAAAATCAATAGAAATTGTACTAGTTTCCTAGGGCTGCTATAACAAAGTTACACAAACCGGTTGGCTTAAAACAAATGAAAGTCATTTTCACACAGTCTGGAAGCCAGAAGTCTGAATCAAGGTTATCAGCAGGGACATACTCCCTCTGAAGGATTTAGGGGATTCCTTCTTTGCTTTTTCAGCTTCCAGTGGACCCAGGTGTTCCTTGACATGTGGCAGCATGATTCCAATTTCTTTCTCTGTCTTCTCATGATCTTCTTCTCAGTGGGTCCCTGTGTGGTCTGTCCTCTTCTTATAAGGATACCAGTCATCAGATTTAGGGCTCACCCTAATTCAGTATGACCTCATCTTAACTTTATTATATCTGCAAAAATTCCATTTCCAAATAAGTTCCCATTCAGAGGGTCTAGTAGATATGAATTTTTAGGGGACACTCTTAAAGCCACAACAGATGCCAACACTGAGATGATAAAGATATTAGAATAATCTAAGAGTTTAAAGCAGTAATCATAAAAATGCTTCAATGAGAAATCATGAAAATGCTTGAAACAAATGAAGAAATAGAAAGTATCAGAACAGATATCGAAGATATAAAGTCATTTTAGAGCGGAAAAATACAACTGAAAATTTAACACTCGGTGGATAGCCTCAACAAAAGAATGAGGGAAAAATCAGTAAACTTGAAGACAGTGATAGAAATTATAAAATCTGAACAATAGAGAAAAATAAACTGAAAAGAAGAAGGAATAGAGTCCCAGGAACTGCTGGGATTATATCAAAAGATCTAATATTTATGCCATCAGAATCCTGGAAAAAGAGGAGGAGCAGGGCAATGCCAAAGAGTACAAAAAGAAATAATCAATAAAATTTTCCAAATTTGGCAAAACCCAGAAATTTACATATTCAAGAAGCAGAGCAACCTCCAAACAGAATAATCATATCATAGACAATCTTCTGAAAACTAAAGAGAAATAAAATTTCTTGAAATTAGCTAGATATAAACCACAGTTTATCTATAAGGGAAAAACAATTTGAATGACTGCTGATTTCTCAAGAAAAATCACAGCTGTCAGAAGGAAGTGGCACAACATTTTTCAAGTGCTGAAATAAAATAAATACCCAACCAAATTTTATATCCTGAAAAAATATCCTTCAAGAAGCACAGAGTTATATATTCAAATGTGGTTAAAAGGGGGAAATTTTAGGTTGTATATGTTGCTAGAATAAAATTTTTTTTAAAAATTCACAGAACTATACAACACAAACAGTGAACCCTAAGGTAAACCAAGGACTAGAGTTAATAGTACAATTATAAAATGTTTTTTTATCAATTGTAACAAATGTACTACTCTAATGCAAAATGTTAATAATAGGGTGGTATTATTTATATTTTATATATTTTATGCATGCCCACAACTTCTCTAAAGCAAAAAAAAGTTTAAAAAAAAGAGTTAATCAGAAGAGAAGTGGAGGCAGTAAATGTAGACAATGCCATAGAGGTTTACAATGAATTTGAGTAGAAATGAGCAATGTCTGAATAGAGATGTGGCAAGGAATATTGATGATGCAAAGCATGTATGGGATAACTGCAAAGGTATTTTCATTCAGTAATCTCTTCAATTTCAAACTTTTAAAGTGTTTAGTCTTGGGCTTGTCAGAATCCCAAGAAAAGCCTCTTAAATTTTAACTGAAATAGATGATTGTAGTCACCAGAATTCTGGGAATCCATTGAAAGAATAAGGTTGGTGTGATAGGCAGAATAGTGTACCCAAAGTTGTCCACATGCTAATCTCTGAAATCTGTGAATAAGTTACCGTGTAAGACATGGAGAACTTTGCAGACGTGACTAATTAAAGTATTTGTTTTAGTTTTCTAAAGGCTGCCAATGCAAAAATACCAGAAATAGGTTGGCTTTTATAATGGACATTTATTAGGGTAAAATATTACTGTTCTGAGGTTGTGAAAATGTTCAAATCAAGGCACCATCAGAGATGCTGTCTCACCAAAAGTCAGTTGCTGGAAGATCCTGGACTTCTGCCACATAGCAAAGTAAAACGGTGGTTCTGCTGTCTCTGCCTTCTTCAGGCTCACTTTCTCCCCACGCCTGAGCTCAGCTGTGGGCAATCAAGCATTTGGCTCCTATCTCCCTGGGCCTCATCTCTTCAGTCTAAGGCTGCTCCATTGATTCCAGCCTCCTGCCTCTCTCTTAGCCTCTCAGGGTTTCTATGTCCTTTATAAGCTGTAGGGACTCCTCGAGTCTTCTATCACATGGCAGGGTAAAAACGGCAGCTGTCTTTCTCTGTGTTCATTTATATAACACTCTAGTAAAAGGATTAAGACCCACCTTGGGTCCCACAGTGTAATCAAGGGACTTAACTGAAGTGGTCTAATCAAAATTGATATAATCAAAAGGTCCCTTGACTGAGTCTAACCAAAAGATCACGCATATAATAGGTTCACATGCAACGGCATGGATTAGCATAAGAACATAATCTTCTGGGGTCCACAAAAGTCCCAAGCCAGGAGCTTTGAGAAAGAGATTATCCAGCATTATTTGTTTGGGCTCCATCTAAACCCAAGTGTCCTTAAAGTTTAAAGGGAGACAGAGAGAGAGTCAGAGGAAAATGTGACCGGCATAGAAAGACATAGAAGCAATGCTGCTGGCCTTTAAAATGAAGGAAGGGGACATGAGCCAAGGAATATGGCGAGCCTCTAAAAGCTGGAAAAAAGCAAGGAAATGGATTCTCCCATAGAACCTCCAGAAAGGAACCTTGCCCTGCCAACATCTTGCTTTTCACCAATGAGACCCACTTTGAATTTCCATACAAAAATAAAAAGAATATGAGAGAAATCAAGACACTCTCAGATGAAGGAAAGTAAGAGAATTTGTCAACAACCAGTCTACTAAAAGAATGGCTAAAGGAAGTTCTGTAAACAGAAAGGATATAGTACAAGACGGAAACTTGGAACAACAGGAAAGAAGAAATAACAATGGTAAATAAGTGAAAATATGGTAACTAATTAATTTTCCTCTTTATAAATGGAAAACCTCTGGCTAAATTTCTAGAGAATTATGCTCATTGAAAAAAGACAATCCCAAAAGATTGCATACTTTATGTTTCTATTTACATAACATACTTAAATGACAAAATTATAGAAAAGGAGAACACATTAGCGATTGCCAAAGACTTAAGATAGGACTGTGGGAGAATGGGTGTGTTTAGAAAAGGTTAATATCAGACATCTTGGTGTTGATGGGAATGTTCTGTACCTTGACTGTATTATTTTCAATATCTTGGTTTCGATATTGTACACTAGTTTTACAAGATGTTACCATTGGGGGAAATTAGGTAAAGGACAGATTGGATATCTCTGTTTTATTTCATATAACTGCATGTGAATCTACAAAAATCTCAAAATAAAAAGCTTAATGGTAATACTGATACTATAAGAGGTAAGAAAAACACTTTTCAGCAAATTTTAAAAAGTGTATACCCCCTTATAAGAAATTGAAATTTCTTCTAGAACATTCTAATAATGGACTCCATTCTAAGCTATATCTCAGTTTCCCCACCAAATTTTCTTTCCTAGATATATAGGTGGAGATTTTCCTGATCTTAGTTGCCACATGGCAGCATAGTGCCAAAGGCCATATGCTTAGAGTCCTACATGCAAATTTGTGCAGCAAAACAAAGATGACAGGAAGAGTGAAACAGGGTCGCTCTCAATGCATTTGTAACTGGCCAATATAACTAAAGTATGAATTAGTCTACATATTTATATACATAGATGAATTATCTTATTCCATAATTCACAATGTTAAAATATTTTTTACTTTTTACTAATTGTAGAACTAATCAATGCACATTGTATAGTATATAGGTAAGGCATGATACTTAATCCACTAAACCCTAATTTTATCATTTTATACAAATTATACAAACAATCTCAGATTATTAATTCACGAATAGAAATACACACACACTTACATATAGATAGATACTTAACCTAGATACTGACATGTGTTAAATGACTAATACATGATAGTCATTATTATTTTCAATAACTGTTATTATTCTCTATAATAATATATTTGAAATGAATAATGAAAACATTGATAGAAGACTGGAAGACTCTTAGAGTAGTGGTAGCACCAACCGTGTCTAGAAAAATAAGCATCATTTTCAAAGCCAAAAAAAGTCGAGTGGATGAAAAGTAATATCAGTTCAGATCAATTTACTGTCATCTAGTGCAGTTCCATAAACATTTGCTGTATTCAGGAACACTGCACAAATGGAAGAGTGATCAAAAAGAGCTGGCCTGAGTATTGCTACAGCATAGGTCCAGAATGACATCAATACATAGCTCTATATCACCAGTATTGAATTTGTTTCATATTGAAAAAGTCATCCATGAGATGCTCAATCATGTTGATCCAGACAAGATAGTAAACAGGCTTTTAACTAAAATAAGTTATTATTCTAAATTGTTGGCCTTGAACATCAATAAAAACAGAAATAGAAAGAAAATGAGATATGTTAGAGATATGAGCAAATAATATAGTGTGATTCATTTTTAAAATAAAGAAGCTATTACATCCAGTGACAGATTATCTATGACAGAAATATTTCATATGAGAGAAAATCTTAAAAACAAAGCTGGAAAATACATTGAAATATCAAGGAACTACAAATCAGATTTAAATTTCCAGTTCAATAATGAAAGGTTAAAAGGTCACCACAATGTCATTGTAAAAATTCAAGATCACATATCAAGGGATATAAACATTCTTCCCCGGTGCAATTGTACCTAACCAGAAAATGTCCACGTTCCAAATGACCATGTTATTGTGCTTCAAATCTTGAATTATTGGAAGAAAAAATAATAAAATACCAGCAATTAAAATCCACTCTGCCTCCCCTGTGCCTGAGGCATTATTTGAGGATCTTTAAATTCATAATGTGTTCTCACCTCAACCTTCCAATTTCTACACTCCCACCCCATTTTACAATCAAGGTGAATGTGTCTAAGAGGGGCTAATTATCTTACCCCAAGGTCAGGTAGTTCTTTTTTTTCCATTATAGTTGAAAAATGAATTAATGAAGGAAAAACATGTAATATATCTTTAAAAGGAGATGGTAAATTTATACATTGCAGTGCAAGTTTACAAAAACATGGGAGAAGCGTAATAAATATGCTTGATCTGTAAAATATTACTATAATAAAAATGTATGCAAATAATTTTAAAAGTTGAAAAGTACTGAATGGTATTGATGGAAAAGATAAATCCCTTGTTCCTTCCCACATACCATTTTCATTTCTCAGATGTAATCATTTTTGCTACTTCAGAGTTTAATTCTTATTATATTATAAAACTGCACTGCCCGGTACAGTAGCTAGTAGTCCCATAAGGCTATTTAAATTTAAATTAGTTAAGATTAAATTAAATAAAAAATTCAGTTCTTCTGTCCCAATAGCCATATTTCAAGTGCCCAATGGTCATTTGTGGCTAGTGGCTGCCCTATTGGACAACCAGAAGCGGAACATTTTTATCTTCACAGAACTTAAATAGTGTTGTTGTTTGACTCTTGGGGAAAGTTTTCTTAAGTCATCTTGGATAAAAGTTTCACACAGTCAGAATTATTCTTGAAAATCCAATATGTAATTGATATGCAGGAGACCATAATTATTACTCTCAGGTGTTTTTTAATGGCTTTTTAAATTTTTTTTCCTGCTTTGGAACATACTGGTTTCCATGGTTAAGTAACACATAAAGTATGTGGTTTATGTCTGGACATCATTTATTTTAATTAAAAATATCCCTCATATAAATTTGGATATATACAGTGTAGAGAGATGCTCACACTCACGAATTAGCAAGGAAACTGAAATTTATTGAGAGAGTAGCAGGTTTCTGTCTTCCTTTAAATTCTCACTTGGAAGAATTTTCTTTAGCACTATGCACTATTTATGGATTCATAATAAATTCTCTCCCTCCTTCTAATGCTTTCTCTCTCTTCTCTCTCCCTTTCCATCTTCTCCCTCTCCCTCTCACCTAAGTACTTATGTTTAAGTTCCATTAAGTTAAATGTATTTCTCAACTGACTTCACCTCTAATCCTTCATTTAGCTACCTCTGAGCATATATCGACATATTTTTCTTCTTTCTTTGACATTTACAACCACACTTTTAGGCCTAGCCCTTCTGAAACAGATCCCTCAATCTATTTAGAAGAACTTTTCCTTTCCTTTCTTTTTTCCTTTTTCATTTTTAATGCCTAAGTGCAAATGGACTCTGCTGGAATGCCTGTGGGGAGGGGTGCAAAGTGGGGCGTGTGACTGATTGAGTCAGGTTTTCCATGTAGAGTTCTCGGTTCGTAATATTCCCAAAGCATGCCTAGAACCTGTAAGCTTGAAGAATTCCCAGAGGGAGTGGGCGTAGTTCAGTGGTTGAGATCCTGCTTCCCATGTATGTGGTCCGGGATTCAATCCCCAGTACCTCTTAAAAAAATAAAAAAATAAAATAAAAAAGAGAGATCTTATATAAAACAAGTCTGTAGGAAATGTACTTAAAAAAAAAAAAAAAAAAAAAAAAGGAATTCCCAGAATCCTTGCACCCAGCAGAATAAATTGCACATTCCTTGTAGTCTTCTTTAGTTTAACTTAGATGTCTACTTCATCAGCATGCTCTATTCTGGAAATTTATGAACTGATTCTGCAAAACTGATAGACCTTCCTTTTGACCTTCACATAGTTATAAATTTACTTTGTAGGTACTTATCTTAGCTTGCCTGGGCTAATATCACAAACATCTACAAGGGAATTGACTGGCTCATGGTTTGAAGCTAGGTGAATTAAAAAAAAATTATATAACAGCAAGACTTGCTTTCTCCCAACGACTGTGGCATTCTTCTGCTGGCGATTCTTGGGGTCCCTTGGCTTCCCTGTCACATAGTGATGTCCTCTCCTTTCTTTTCTGGGTTCCTGCTGACTTCCTGCTTCTCTCTGTGGCCTTCTCTGACCCTGAATTCCAGTTTCTTCATTTTATAAAGCCTTCAGTAATCTGAGTTAAGGCCCACAGTTCTTCAGTTGGCCAAACTTTAATTAAAAATAACATCTTCAAAAGATCCTATTTACCATAGGTTCATACCCACAAGGGTGCAGATGAAGATTAGAACAGGCACTTGTTGGGACCCATAATTCAACTTACCTCAGAATCCTTTAGATGTCATAGCAGTGAGAATTTAAGAAGGAAGATACAAATACACATGCTCAATTTTCTACATGGATATGGAAGCTGAATCTAACTTTGAATCATTATTTAATGGGAAGAGCATCTTGAATCCAGCAACTTCTATCTAATGCTAGACTTTCCTCTAAAAAAGCTGTTCAGTCTCCTGTAAAGAGAAATAAAAGTGCCTAGGAGTTTTATATTAATCCCCTCTACTGGACAGGAGAGTGCAAAGCCCAACTTTTTGTCTTAAGGTAAAATATATTTTCTAAGGCTCCTGAAGGAATCAGGCTGAGTCTGGGACCTCACATAAAATTACTTGCTTGCTTTACTTCGTCTCCTTCCATATAGTAATTGTGCCAGTCCATTATTGGTTTCATCTGAGAATGTTTCCTTATAACAATTGCATTTGAATTCTTGTCACAAGGTCTGCTCTGTGAGAACCCAACTTAAAACATTTGGTACTGGAATTGATCCCAGAAATCAAGCTCTAAATTTGGGATACTGTAGTTTGATCACCTGCTGGCCAGATGGCAACGAGGACCTGCTACTTGTAGTAGGTGAAGTGATGACAGCCCTTGTACGCTGTGACATTGTAACTGCTAATTTCACCTATGTTAAACTGGGACAGAATACAGGTGGAAGAGGAGGCACTGATATCTGCAATTTTTTTTTGTATTTTTCAAGTGTGGTGGAACTAGTAATTATTATGAAAACTGTGGGGTTGGGTAGATGTTGCTGAAAGTTATTGATACATTGAAGAGATAGAACAGCTCAGATAAGTTGATAACCAACTTAAGACAATGTATGACAGTAGAGTGTGTCCAAGTCAACACATTAAAATATCCAAATGACTGGGAGCAAGGGGCAGATCAATCTGAACACATGATAGAACCACAGAGAAGGCTGCGTTTGCAGTCCTCTGATAAAGAAGTACAGGAAACCTGAGACTTGTTAGATGCATGTATACTACATGTAATGCCAGCACCTTGTAATAAAATATTCAACTCTCAGATTTCCTGAACATTCTGGAAGTGGATTTTGAGGGTGCTAGAATGAACAGAGGAATGTGGAATGTAAAGCTGGATAAGGAAGAGTTTTTTATATGGAAATCAAAACTTGTGTCCAGGGTTTAATCTTATGCCCAGGATATACACTTATACTTTGTTGGGATGCCCCTTGGAAACTCAGGGGGAAAAAAAGAGCAGCATTAAATGAAGTGAAGATGCTAAAACTGTCATGTAAGAGTTTGGGTCTGGGAGAGAGGAGGGGGACAGCAGGAATATGATTGGACTTGACTAATAGGTTGATTTCTCTCTTCCTACTCCAAGTCAAATGGGACTCTTATGTATTTAAATATTCAAATCATAATCAGGATCATGAGTTCCTTTTTTTGTTTTTGTTTTTTTTTTACTTGTGCCTGTACATTTATATGCTTTTTTCCCCCTTTATTAGAGAAGTTATAGGTTTATGGAACAATCATGCAATCATGCATAAAATACAGGATTCCCATATACCACCCCAACCCCAATACCTTGCATTGGTGTGGAACTTGTTATAATTTTTATAGTTGTACAATACTTAAAGTACATGGTTTAACTTAGGGTTTTCTGTTTGTGTAGTGTAGTTCCATGGATTTTTAAAAAATTCTTCAGTTACCATATGATTAAAAGGGGGAAATGTTAGATTGTATATATGACTTCCATTTAAAATTTGGATTAACGTAATTTAGAATTCTATCTTCAGTTGGTCCATCATGTCCAAAGATCTCTTTCCAAATTTTTTCTCAATTTGGGGAAAAGCTTATTGGGAATTACAGTGTGCCATAGCTTCCATAGGAGAACATATGAGCATAATTTTCCTTTACTTTCACTGATGAGACAAAAAAATGGACATTTCTCTTCAAATAAGGGTGTATGTGTGTGTGTTTTTAATTAATGTAGGCCTTATGAGCAACTATTCCAAGACATTGTAAATGGAGTTTTTTTCCTTACATAGCAAACACTTGTGGGCAGAGAAAGTGTATTATATAATCCTCCCATTTAAAATTCAATTCCAAAAGAGACTCTCACCATGATGCATCTCAATTAATATATTTATCTTAATATTAATATGTTTATTTGAAAAAATAATGACATTTCAAAGTACATTCTCCATTTCCAGAATACCTGCATTTTTTTCAAAAAATGAAACAGGAAAATTTTAGCTATAAGTAATTTTATAGTTTAACTTGACTCTTTTTTTTCACTTTTTATTTTTTTAATAATATACATTTAAATTTTTTTAAAGATGCTTAGATTACATAAATGTTACATAAAAAATATGAGGGATTCCCATATTCCCCGCTCCCTACCCCTCGCACATTTTCCCACATTAAAAACATCCTTCATTAGTGTGGTGCATTTGTTACAATTGATGAACACATTTTGGAGCATTGCCACTAAGCATGGATTATAGTTTATATTGTAGTTTGCACTCTCTCCAGCACAATTTTGTAAGTTATGACAAGATATATAATGGCCTGTATCTGTCATTGCAATGTCAGTCCCCCATATTGTACCTATTTTTCCCTTCACCCTCCCCTCAGAACCTCCAGTGGCCACTGCCTCTACATCAATGATATTTCCTCTATTGCTAGAATCACAATAAGTCTATAGTAGAATAAATGGATCAGTTATTTTCAATTGGATTTCCAATTGAAAACAACTGATCCATTTGCTATATTCCATCAGGTGGAAGAGGAGAGAATAAGAATCACCTTAGATGCCTGAGAAGGAATCATATTTGACAACTTCCATGTATGTGTCCACTTCCTTCTGCCCTCAGTCCAAAGTGATCTGGAAAGAATTTTTGTTGTAGAATTACTATTTTAGCTACACATAATCAAAATAATGATAAATAATAAACTCTGTTCTTTCTTACTCTCTTTTCCTCGTGCATTGTAATTTTCTTGTAGTTAAAGAGCCTTCTTTCTGTCTTGAGACCCAAGGGAAGTAGATGGAAGTTTGCTGTTTTTATGATTTTAAAAGTGCATAAAATTACAGTTCATTTATCATGTAAGACATAGAGGTATATCTCTTGATTTACCATATATCTATTATTTGCACATTAAATGAATTATACTTCCTTTAATATCCATACTACATGTGTCATTCTGGCCTAATGATTTGAGATTAACAATCCCCAAAAATGCCATTTTTGGTCATTTCTGAGAGCTATCTTAGAGCCACCTCAAATGAGCTCAAAGAACAGATTTCTCTGGTCCATCTGCTCTAAGATTTCCACTCCCCTCAGTATTACCATCCTTGAAACCAAAGAAAGCCTTAGATTAGCTGTTAATTGGACATATGCTTTTTTTAGAGAGGCTATTACAGAAAATCACAACCTGGCCGCAGAATTAGGAAATCATTCTCACTGACTACACAAAACAATTTACGAATTCATTGCAATCCAGTGATTAACTGGCAACTACAAATAAAACTATCCCTTGCAGTCAAAAGGCTTAAAACGATCTCTAGTTTCTAACTAGATGTGGAAACGTCCATGGTTTGGAGCCACCTCAAACTTCTACAAAGAGGTGTATCTACAGTCCTTTCTTCCTGCATTCCAGACATTGTTAAATCAGGCAGTAAAAAGAGGATCAAGTGAGATCATAATTCATCTTTACCTGGGTTCATGCTCTGGTGAGCAAATAATTAAGAGAGGACAAATCTACATCTGCCAAGATCAAAAGTATTTTTAACATATGAAATGAAACAAGATATCAAAGAAAAAAATTCTCTGGATCTGTTCGATGAGTCCTATGAATGCATCAAATTTAGAATATAAAAATATAATTTAACATATTAATCTGAAATATCTTTAAATTGGATTTTTTTCAAAAGCAATGGATAGATATTTCCCTTGCATCGGTGACGAAAGAATTCAGCACCCGGATCTCTCCCAGAATAAAAAGAAGCATAGTCTAAGGTCTAATTACACTTTCTTGTACAGAACACAAAAAGGGTTCACAGTGGCCCATTGGCAGAATGCCTGCTTCAGAAAGTATGAGATCATACCATCACTGAACACTTAACTACACTTCTCTGCCAGACTCCTTTGCTAATGACACTTCTGAGTCCTGAAATGCCTTCAACTATCACCTCTTTTCTGCCTGTTAAAATCTGTTTAAGCCCATCATCAATGTCATATAGACAATGAATTTCTTTAGTCCCCTTTACCAAAAATGAGCCCCCATCATTCTTGACTCATAGAGTGTTAGTGGAATTTCATACTATAAAGTTCCAAATCACTTGACGTTTAAGATCCTGAATAAACTGGAGCCTACCTAAATCTCTTGGCTCATCTGAAGCCAGTCTTCCTCTTACTCAGCACATTCCACTCTCACTGGCCTCCTTTAGCTCCTTTAATTCCCCACGTCACTTGTCCCTCAAAGCCTCTGCTGATGCTCTTTCTTAACCTGAGTAACTCTGGCACCTCCTTCATGGCTCTGAGAATCCTTTCATGTTGCTTTGGAGTAGGGAAAGTTAATCTAGTTTTATAGTTTTGTATTATGCTCTGTTTTATTTTTTCTTTTGTACTATAATTTCTCTAACTGTAATGAACATTATTGCTATCTCAATAGCTAACCTAGTCCTTAGGCTGTAGTTGATGCACAAGAAATATCTGTGGAATAAATGAGCTAATGAATAAGTATCTCACTGCATTTAACATGTTGCCTTTCATAGTAATTACAACCGTATATGCTATATTAACTTATATAAAAGATTTAGCACATAGCATATGTTTATTTTATACATTTAGTTATTCAAGAAGCATATATCTTTTGAACACCTATGTTAACATTTCTGTTTCTCAAATACTTGTGTCAGATGGTAATGATAGACTCATGAAAAATATGATCCTGTTCATCTTTATTAGAAATTATCTAATGAGGAGACAGACATTAGAACCTACTAAAAATGAATAAAATAATGTGATATTGTGATAAATACCATAAATTTAAAAATTAGGTGTTGAAATAACATGGCAGCATCCAGATGGTCTAACTTTCAAAAGATGGTAAGGAAATACAAATGTGGTATATATTTATACAATTAACAACAAAATCAAGAGTACATATGTGTGCATAAATGAATTAATGAAGGAATGAAAAACTCCAAGACTTAACTTATGATTTAAATGCATTTTGTCTCATAAGAAAGCAATATATCACTGTGATTATATCTTTGGACTAGGGCTGCCTGACTGTGAATATGAGTTCTGCAACTTCCCTATCAGTGAAACCTGGTAAGACATGATTCCCATTTCCAAAAGGGAAATACAGTTATCAGGGTTATTGCCAAGAATTAAGAGAGATAATGCATTTAAAATGCGTAACATGGACTCTGGGACATGTCAAATACTCAAATGTGTTAGTTACCCTTTTCATTACAGTGGAGTTACAGACAAAATCAAACACACAAAAATGTTTGATGGTAGATGCTTATAGGTTTTCATGTGCAATAGAAATCAGTCTTAAATATACTAAACAGTGTTTAGTAGCTCAGGTATAAGCTCATCAAGTTAGGACTAGAAAGCAATGCTTGAGATTAATGTAAGGGAGTTGAAATTTTGAACTAGATGCGATGAGGGGAGAAGCAAAGACAACAAAGAACTGAAAATTTTAGAAAAGTAGAGACAAATTGTTCTAAGCAAATATTTTTATGTCAGAGTTTCAATGCAGTCACTAAGTTATAGTAAGTCAAGATTTTAGGGTGACATTTGTTCTGATTCATTAAAAGGATGCCCATCTTTTGTACTGCTGAATAGTTTTATGAGTACAGGATTTTTTTTCATTTACTAATTTTTAAAGAAAAAAGTAGATGGATGTCAGGAGGATTATTTTGGTGCCCTATTCAAATCTTTAGGCCAAAACAGGGGAAAAGGAAAGTTTCCATTTCATATAATTTTTTCATAAATGCTTATGAAATGTTTGTGTTTAACTTCCATTAACCCCCATATGGACATTGTGAATTGTTGGGGAACTTGTGAGTGGTATGTTTATACTTCTTGTTTGTTAGATTCGTTAGACTATTGCATTCTAAATTACATGCCAACATTAGTAATAAATTTTGTTAATATTTATTGAATACTTATTTTGATCTGGCCACTGTTCTAAAAGCTTCATTTAAAATATCTCAATTATAACTATAGGCAAAGACGTAGGTTGTATTTTTATCACAATTTTATAAAGGAAGAAAGCAATGCTTGAGAGTTTATGTAATATTTCCAAAGTCACAGAGTTAGTAAATACCGGGGAGGGATTCAAATCAAGGAAACAATGTACTTCATTGTTTACACTCCCTTTATATAAGTCTGGTGTGGCCACATCTCTGCTTCACTGAGAGTGCCATCTTTACCAGGTGAAACAAGCACCATTGCTCATTCCTATGCATGTGGGGTAATGGTTCCTTAATTGTGGTTTTGGGACCACCAGCAGCAGGAGCACCTGCGAATTATTAGAAAGTTTGACTTCTACCCTACATGGATATTACTTGTGTTTTTCTGAAATTCTTTGTGAATGAGAAAAACTGTCATACTTTTATGATATACTTAGTTTCATAAGTGCTCAGGATATGTCCATTTTAGGAGGTTAAAAGTTCTAAAGATGATAGTTTTCTTCTCCTAGGCAATACAGTTTTTGCTGCTGTTGTTGAAAAATCTGACTTTGATTATAATCATTTGAACCAAATTAGGAACAAATATCATTAAATATTATTCAATGTGGTAATACTTCCTTCTTTCTCATCCTCTTGTTTTCATCTTATTCATTCTTTCTTTTCCATCTTTACCATTATTCCTCTTTAAAAAAATCAGCAGGTGGTTAGGAAAGAAGAGTCAAAGAAAAATGTTACAAAATAACTTCTTTTGGGCTTGTACATGAATATAATGTAGTAATGTACTTTTTTGCTTTCTTGACATAGATATAAAGGACTGCAACATATTTATTTCCCTGCTGGAGATGTTTTAGCGTTATACAACTAGATAAATATAAGGATGTCTTAATTTTCTCTCTTTATTTTTAAAGAAGCTTTAGATTACATGAATGTTACATCAAAAAGATAGGGAATTCTCCTGTACCCCACCCCTTCCCCCTCCCACACTTTCCCCCATTAACAACATCTTTCATTAATGTGGTACCTTTGTTACAACATTTTGAGGAACTGCTGCTATCAATGGTATACAGTTTACATTATAGTTTACATATTGCACCACACAATTTTATAGGTTTTGACAAAATATATAATGGCTTGTATCCATCATTGCAATATCATGCAGAACAATTCCAATGTCCCCAAGATGCTCCATGTTACACCTATTTGTCCCTTCACCTCCTCTCAGAACCTCTGTTGACCACTGTCTTTTTATCAAGCTCTTCCATTACTAGAATAATAATAAAGTCTACTTTGGTCCAAAGTTGCATTCTTCCCTATGTTTGTTCATGCCTCAATCTTGACAATTTTGGGATGGTGATGCCCACCCTGCTTCCGATGGAGAGGGGGCTTAGATCCCATGGGGCAGATAGATGGGACTGTCTTGCTTGCAGTTGTATATACTGTTTTGGGGGATGGGCATTGTCCATCATCCTTTTGTTAGTTGTCCTGGGCAAGTCTGTTGAACCAGAAAGTAGGTGTTGGCTGCAAATCTGCAGAGATTCAGGACTCAAATGGCATGTGAGCAGCCCAAAGATTTATGTCTCTGGGGCATATATTTAATGGGCATAGTGTAATTATAGGTTTGAATAAAAGGGGCAGAAGAACCATGTGTAAGAAAATTATACATGAGTCTAACTCTCATATAGCCCTGTCTATAGTGTCAAGATGTCTCTAGAGACCTCAGGAGCACCCCTGCTTGAGGCACTGTTAACTGTGGCAGTCAGTGAGATCCTCTTGAGACTTGCATAAGCATAACCTCTGGAATGATCTCCAGACTCACTCTAAAATCTCTTAGCCATAAAAACTCATCTAATTTGTATTTAATGTTTCCCCCTTTTGGTCAAGGTCTTTTTCCAAATGCATCGTTAGTTGGCACTTGGTAATAATTCCTCGGGGCCAAGGAGGAAGCTTATATGCTGAGTTTGACTCAGGAAGAGGCCACATTTGAGCAACAAGGAGGCTTTCAGGAGGTAACTCTTAGGCAACATATATTACTAGGCTAAGTTTCATTTTCACAAAAACAAGGTTCATAAGTACAAGCATCAATATCAAGGGCCTGGCGTATTTGTCTGTTCTCCTTTGCTAGGCACTGCCCATGTACTCTAGGGACTCTTGCCACTCTATTGGAGAATGTAGCAGAACTCCCCAGGGTGGGAATTCAATACTTTCAGGTATTGTATGGGTCACCACCCACCAAAACAACACTCCCTCACCACATGAACACATTCATATTCCATAGAGGCATCCTCCAGGTGCACCTCTCTCCACAAATCCCACTACCATGCACCATTGATCCTCCCATGCCACAGTTGTAAACCTTCTGCAATAAGGATACCTTATTAATAAAAATATATCTATATTAATGGAAACATCTTTATTAACATAATTAGTAATAAAATTGAAGCGTCAAACAGCAAGAAACAAGATTTCTCAATAGTTGCATTTAAGATTAATTGAGGCAAGGGA
Source organism: Cabassous unicinctus (assembly GCA_029593785.1). Taxonomy (NCBI): domain Eukaryota; kingdom Metazoa; phylum Chordata; class Mammalia; order Cingulata; family Chlamyphoridae; genus Cabassous; species Cabassous unicinctus. Next base: position 4,265 of record JAQZBX010000522.1, on the reverse strand, counting down.
GAAATAGTTGCTGAAAAACTGATTTAAATACTTTCATTGTTATTTTAGCTAAAGCCATTGTTAAAAAAAGTAAATATTTCTTCCTTGACAATAGGTATCATTCCAGCATTTTTCAGTATTATGGTTTCAAAAATATACTGAACATTTTATAAGGGCAGTTAAGGAATATTTATCACCTTTGTCTATATAAATTGCTAAAGCAACAGCTGATACTTTTTTTTTTTTTACAATTTTTGTAATTAAGCACTTTAATATAAAACAGTATTTAGTCATATTTAGTTTATATATGAATTTCATAATTGCTAATATATAAATAAAACATAATATTAAATTCATTTTATTTAAGTTGATAAATATTAGTTGATATCAACATTTCTAAGAATGACCAACTGAAATCAGCAACATTAAAAAGAAAAACTGCTTATCTCTCAGGGTTCTTTCAGAGAACTGAAGTGACAGGTAAAGTATGTATTCACTCAGTGAGTACTTATTGAGTAGTCGTTATTTGTAATGGATAAATGTCACACCAAAATAGCTATAATAGCTTCCTTTTTGTAGCTTCCAATCTAGTTAGGAGTGCAGGATTAAACAAATAAGCACAACTTCATAATTAAAAATCATTATATTTAGCCTTTCAACTAAGTTGAAATCTTTCAGGAAACACCCAGAAATGAAGGATTGTTGATTTCCAACCCACTACTTGCTCATTTGCTTTCTCTGCCCTCACCTATACCTATAATAAATTCAGTTAGATCATCAGCTGTTTGAGAAAATGCCCCTTCTGGGATAAGGGTAAATTTATCAAATCAGCTAAAGAGATTTAAATGCAATTTATAAAGCTCATGGTTTAGGTTTTTGGTTGAGAGGATTTTGTTTTATATGGTTGTCTAGGAGTAACTATGAATAGTGTTATGGATTATATAAAATTAAATAAATTTAAACATACAATAAGGAAAATCAAGAGTTAATCAGACAAAACAAAACTGTTAGAAGAAAGGTAATAACCTGAATATTTGTGGAAGCAAAGCCATAGTAGGTCTGTAAGTTTTAAGCATATTATTGGAATGGTATTTGAAAGAGACTATAGTGAAACAAAGCTTTCTGAAACTGAAACACTTGGACTGGCCATGAAGAACATTTTATGTCATGCAAGACTCTGGATTTTATTAGTTTGAAATATAGGACCTATCTAAATTAAATATTGTGTTTATATATACCAAATGTATCTGCTATCAGATAGTTCGGTTTTCTTATTAGGTCACTAAGCAAGTGAGCTAAAAGTAATAACCATCTGCACTTCCACTGAGTTCAGAAATGCTGGGATTATTGAATGAGGATCTTTGAGGGCAGTCAGTCATGAGTTTTACTTGAAAAATTCTTGCAGAAAGAAGTGATCTATGAACTAATTTATTTGGGAAATTTATCATATTATATTTACTTTTTAGAAGTCTATAATATATATTTGTATAACAATTTAAACTTACATTTTTCCAAAGTTGTTTGATAAAATAACCTATGGTAGATATATGTATCAATACAATGAAATAGATTTTGCAAAATGTTGACCAAAGGGAAATATCTTTGGGAGTGCTTAGTACATTCTTTTGAACTAAAAAACAAATGTTAAAAAAAGTTCCTCTTTAGGGACAGAGATTATGTCTCTGTGCCTTTTCCTATGTTTTTCCTTGGCCTGAATGATCTACTAGGAAAACATAAAGTAAAAAAAAAAGTCTTCAATATCCATTGAATTTATTTGTCTACTAGGATGTTCTTTTAATTGTGAATATTCTTGTTTTTCCTTTAAAAAGTAAACATAACAAAAGAAACATGAAAGATAAATTTATATAGCAAATATTTTTATAAGGTAAGATCAAAGATATGTGAAGACCAAAAGAGGTTATAGCATTCTTGCAGGTATCCTAGAACAACCCAAACCACGAAGGTTTCTTTACGGAAAATACCTCCAAAAGAGCGTAATGGTCTGTATGAAAGATCACAGGAAGAAAACTTCAGGTAGAGAACTTTAAGATACTTAGGGCAGGACTTGCACATTAAAGACTTTAGAGAGTTTGTCTACAATCAATTCTTCCATCTAGCTCTTAAGAGCCTTGGAATTAACCCAGAATAAACATTGACCCAAGATTTGAAAAATGCCTTACTAGGTCATATATACAATATAGAATCAATCACGCTCACTAACTAGCACCATGACAATCTAATTCAACAGAAAAGAAAATCTTCATGCAAAGAAATTTGGTAATTCTTAAGAAAACATCTGAAAACAAATATTTTCCTTCTCTATTCTTACTCCTCACTTTCAATGATATAAATAAAACTCCTCATTAGCAAGATCCCAAAAGCTACCTGCTTCTCAACTTTCATAAAACAAACTTGTCTAATTGTCTTTTCCCATGATTTCCCTATGATTACAAAATATTAAAATGTGAGATATTCTGAGATCCCATTTATTTCAAGACATAATTTTTGCCTCTCAGTATTTTAAAGAGACCTTGGGATATTCACATAGTTCTATTACATTTAGTGTCAATCCTTCCATTTCTAGCTAACATAGTAGTCTTTCTTCCAATTTTCTTTATTATTATAGAGTTTTCATCTAAAGCTCTACCTCCTGGTGTATAAGTTACTTTTTTTCTGATTTTTTAAAAATTTATTGAAGTATATCACTCATACATGAACATAAATAAACAATAAGTGTATAGCAATAGTTGTGACCTTACAAAACAAACATACATAACATCATACAGTGCTCTCATACCTCACCCTACCAAAAATATCTTGCATTGTTGTTAAACATTTTTAACTACTGATTAAAGAGCATCCTCAAAATATTACTACAAACCAAAGTATTTTCCCCCAACCCACCCTATTATTATTATTTTTATATCATTTATACATAAATATACATAAACAGTAATTGTATAGTAAAAGTTGTGAACTTACAAAGCAAACATTCAAAACATTATACAAGGGTCTCATACATCAAACTTTCATCAACACCTTGCATTGTCGTGAGACATTTGTTACAAATTATGAGAAAATATTGTCAAACTCTTACTGCTGATTATAGTCCTTATCTTACAGTTGGGGTATTTTTCCCCCAGCCCACCATATTATTATCTTTTAAATATATTTTTATGATAGAAGTTGTAAACTTACAAAACAATAGGGAGCATGTGCAGAATTCCCAAGCAATACCCCTCCATCAACACACCACACCATTATGGAACATGTGTTACGATTTATGAGATAATATCATCCAAGTATTACCAGGTCCACGGAGTACATTTGGCACACATTTTCCATATTCCCCCATTATCAATGCAGTACATCTTTGGCATCGATGCAAGAATCTTACATTATTACTATTAACCACAGTCCATAGGTCACTCCAGTTGTATTTTTCCCATGCCTCTCCACATTCCCACCACCCTCCAGCAGTGATGCACATCTGCTCTAGCTCACAAAGGACTATCTTGCATATGTACCATCAACCACAAGTCTCATCTACCTCTAGGTTTACTGTGCTATTCAGTCCCCAGATTATTCTCTAACTTTCTGTCAATTGGCATTTACATCCTAGACTACCATTTTCAGCCATTTAAACCAGTTGTTACTCACTATAATGTGTTACCATCAGCTCTGTACATTTCCACACTTTTACACTAAAGCCAAGACTTCTACATACAGTATCAGTAGTCCATCTCAGTCCGCCTCTTATCTCCTTTAAGAATCCACCACCTACCACTAGGTCTTGAAGATATTTTCCTAAATTTTATTCTAGAAGCTTTATGGTTCTTGCTTTTATTTCTCCCTTCAGTTGTGCCAGAGTTTGTCTCATGTATTTGGGGGCACCCTGGTTAGGTGCATAGATATTTATGTCTATTATATCTTCCTGGTGGATTGTCTCTTTTATTAATATATAATGGCCTTCTATATCTCTTATAACTTTTTGCATTTAAAATCTGTTTTGTCTGATATTAGTATAGCTACCTCTGCTCTTTTCTGGTTACTATTTGCATGGAGTATCTTTTTCCAACCTTTCACTTTCAGCTGGTTTATATCCATGGGTCTAAGGTGAGTTTCTTATAAGCAGCATATGGATGGCCCATGTTTTTTTTATCCATTCTATCAGTCTATATCTTTTGATTGGAGAGTTTAACACATTCACATTCAATGATATTACTGTAAATGCACTATGTACTTCCTCCATTTTATTCTTTGGTTTTCATATGTCATCTTATTTT